>JBAMBR010006265.1:0-31695 GCA_037044475.1 Zaprionus obscuricornis | reverse complement strand
AAAAATATTCTACATATAATTCTTTCTTGAGCGCAATTTTAGCTGCCTCTTTTCGATCTATCATATATATATATATATATGTATATATATTATACATGTTGTAAATATTATGTACCTGAATATATATATATATATATCTTTTTAGTTATCGTTTATCGGTATACTTATTGTTTATACATATATATATATATATATATATTTATATATAAAGATAGAGTATATCAAATCGCGACAGAATTCAATTCAAACAATTCAAAATTTTAATTTAAAATGTACGCAAAAACAAAAACCATTAATCACATTAATAAACAAACAAACAGAAAATAATATTAATAATTATAATAATAATAATAATAATAATAATATTGACATAAAGCATAAAGCTCAACAAAACGCAAGTTGGCAAAATTTACTTTAAGCAACTTAAAAAAAAAAAAAAAATTAAGAAAACTAAAACAAATTATATTTAATAATAGAATAATATAACAATTAGCGACGCCTCGCTATAATCATATATATATATAGACTTGATATATAATTAGTGAATTTGAATGTTGCCAAATAGTATTTTTAGTCTTGATAATCCATGGTCTTGATGAATTTAACAACAGAGCCAAATAATGTCCAATAGAATTCATCTTCGCCATGTAATTTTTTGCTGAGAAAACAGCTAATATATTCCACTGTAGACAGCAGATAAGGTGGATTTGCCTAGAAAGTACAAAAAAAAAAAATTAAATCAATTTATAATAATACTTAAGGTGTAGCTTAAAGTTACCATAATGACAACATAGATAAGCACAGGTAGCACATCATCGGCAGCAGGCACACGACCGCTGGACATGCGCAACAGACTCATAATGCAGGCGATGCAGCTGTAAATATATTGAAATTATTGATCATGTTTATATATACATATACATATATACAATCGAGTCGCGATAATTTGTACTCCGCTAATTCGAAATTCTGAATACTACCTAAAAATTTCTGTCCCTTAGAAAAATTCGATTTTGAGAAAATTCTCAATAATTTGAAATTCTACGTACTTCCCAAAAAAAAAATGTGACCTCTGTGACATTACGAATTATCGTGTTGCGACTGTAGTCGATATAGTCAAATCGCGATCATTTAAAATTCTCAATGCATAAAAATTTCTCGACTTGACAAAATTCTCGTTGATTCGAAATCCCCCTTCAAAACTCAAACAAAAAATGTGGTATCCCTATGAGATTACGAATTATCGGGACTCGACCGTAGCTGATATGATACAGTCAAATTGCCGATAATTCATATCCCGACAATTCGAAATTCTTAATAACGCAGAAAAGTTTCTGTTCCCTTTGAAAAAACTCAACTTGACAAAATTCTCGACAAATCGAAATCCCCCTCCAAAACTCAAAAAATGTATCCCTATGACATTACGAATTATCGGGACTCGACTGTAGCTGATATGGATATAGTCAAATGTCGATAATTCATATACCGATAATTCGAAATTCTCAATAATGCATAAAAGTTTCTGTTCCCTTTGAAAAAACTCGACAAAATTCTCGACAAATCGAAATCCCCCTCCAAAACTCATAAAAAATTTGATATCCCTCTGCCATTTACGAATTATCGGGACTCGACTGTAGCTGATATAGATATACAGTTAAATCACGATAATTCTTAATTAGTAAAAATTTCTGTACTCTTCCCTGCCGTTATCCCCATTACGAATTATTGGAATAGCTAGCTGATTATTACATACTTGATAATACATTGCAATTTTTCACGCGGCGTCTTATAGGCAGCCATATGGCATAGCTGCTGCTGTGCAAATGTCCATGGTGCTTCACCAAGATATTCCTGTGCAATGCGTAATTCTGGATGTCCTGGATGTACAAAACGTTGCAATTTACCAATATGTGCGGCAAGTACTTCATCTCTAGAGACATCAGCATCTTCATTGGGAAACATAACTTGTTCATACATTTGTTCAAGCAATAAACGTTCAATTGCCACACGTGCCACTTGACGTTGCCAATCATCTTGTAAGCCACCAGCATCATGCATTTCATCCAATAAATTATCAACAAATTCTTCAATTAATTCTAAACGTTCATCGCTAACACTAAGCCGTGCAAATTCAGCTTGAAATTCTGGCAATTTTGTTTCTTTACGTCCCAAATATAAACGAACCAATGATTGCAACATGCAACGTTGACAGCTACGTGCCTCACCACGTAAACGCTCCTCCAATTGTTCCAATTGTTCGGCACGCAATAGCAATTGTTGCCGATGTACTAATAAATATTGTAAATAACTTTGACGACGTTGCATATCATGTTGCAGCTCAAGTAATAATTGTGAATGTTGTGATCTTTCCAATTGTTGTAGGCAACGTATTGCTTCAGCAACATGTGTGATTTGTGGCAAACGTTGTAAGCTAATACATTGCGCTAATTGTATTTGTAAATATGTTTGCAATGCTGTTGCATCTAATGTTGCTGTTGTTGATGTTGTACGCAATGTTGTTTGACGAAAATCACCGCTATGTAAATCTGTCTTTGAGAGTACAGTGCGTAGCTTTTGTTTAACATTGCTAAACACAACGCTAGGTAATTGGCTATGTGAAAGAGAGAGAGAGAGATAGAGTATACGCATATTAGAGTGAGATAGTTATAGATATATTAACAGTGCAACTTACCCGCCATTAATCAGCTGTCCGCGACTCATTGGCTTACTATGTGCATATCCATGACTATGTCCATGTCCATGTCCATGTCCATGTCCATGCCCATTGCCAGTGGAATCCGAATTGGTTGCATCGCTGGAGCTGCTTACTTTGCGTCTATATTTGGCCAATATATCTTCACTGCTGTCACCATAATGTACACCAAAACCGCTAACACCAGCAGCAGCAGCAGCAGTATTTGGCTCAAAGCTAATGCGTTGTGCTGCAGCTGCTGCTGCTGAGGAAGATTTGCTGCTGCTGCTATTGTTGTTGTTGTTGTTGCTGTTGCTGTTGTTATTGCTACGTCGATTTTTAAAGATGCCTTGCTTCAACTTATTCAATATGCTTGCACCTTGCTGCTGCTGCTGTTGTTGCTGCTGCTGTACACGCTGCTTATCCTTGTCAGCGCTGGCATCAAAACTAATGCTCTTTGGTATTGCGCCAGTTGCTTTGCTTGGTTTATTGTTGCCATTGTATGTTGCTGCTGCTGCTGCAGTTGCAGCAGCTGTTGCTGATGTTAATGCATCATCATAATGATGATGAAGATGATGCTGATGATCGTGCAGCTGCAATTGCTCAGCTTGCGCACAAAGCAATTGCAATTCATGCTGCTTATCATCATCGGTCTTTGGCTGCTGTTGCTGTTGCTGCTGTCGATGTTGCTGTTGCTGCTGTGGCAACATTAGCTCATGATTTACATAATTTAAACTTTGATGTCGTCGCTCACTGCTGCTGCCGGCCAATATGCCATTGCGTCGCCCATCAATGCATGCTGTGCGCTGCTCCATGGAAATGCGACGATGCTCAACATCACGTTGCTCATCACGAAATTCGCTTAGCAATTGTTGCAATTCAATTAAATCACGTTGCAAGCCAACATTTGATGTTGCTGATGTTGCAGCTGTTGATATTGTATCACCAGCATGTAATGCTTGCTGCTGCTGTTGCTGTTGCTGCTTCTTTTTCTTGTGATGATGATGATGATGATGATGGTGATGATGATGATGTAATGTTTGCTGCTGCTGGTGCTGCTGCAGTTGATGTTGATGTTTATTATTACTACTACCACTGCCACTACTCATGGCTGGCTCCTCCATATTGAGACTTTGATTCGATATGCTACTCTCCGCCGATGTTTGCCTTCGCATGCATGCGGTGCCCATCAGTGGCGTACTCTTACGTCCCTCCGCTGCACTGCATTTGTATTGCTGCTGGAAACTATTATCGCCACTATCATTGCCCAAGCCATGATAACTGGTACGCACTGAGCTACGTGCCAATGATGATGCCACCTGATAATGATGTGCATCCTCATATGGATTAATTGCATCAAAGAATGCTGAATCCTCTTGACTTCGTTCACTTGCATTACCATTACCATTACCATTGCCATTGGCATCAGCATCAGCATCTCTATCAGCATCACCATCACCACTGCTGCCTGGGGTCTGTTCACCATCATCGAGTACAACGGCCAAGGCTAAGGGTGCAGCAATATCAGATTTAGCCGTGATACTAACATTATCATCTGTATCAATTTCAGCTAATTTTTCTGAATCGCTGGCTAAAACATCGGTGCTCCAATTGGATTCGGAACGTTGATCGGATGCATCCAATGTGGGTGCTGAGGCACGTGCCAAGGCATCGACAACAAAATTATTATTATCACCGGGTAATACAACAGCCGATGGTATCAATGGTGTTGAAAAATTTCTTTCTCGATCACGTTCACGTTCACGTTCTCTTTCACGATGATCACGTTCACGCTGTTCACGTTGCTCACGTTGTTCACTGCTGGCATCTAATGTATTCTCTGAATCACTGGCCAATACATCCGTTGACCATGTATCCGATATAATGCTAACATTTTCATCACCTTCAAATTTTTTTAATTCAAATTTACAAAATTTATCCTCAATATCGGAACGTGCTTTTGATAATAACATTTTTTGCATTTGTGGTGTTGGACGTGCCACATGATGTGGCAACATATCACCACCAGCACCATCACCATCTGTCACTTGTGATGATGGTGTATCACGTCCACTAATATTTGGCGTACCACGTCCCGATACATTTGCCGATACCATATCCGATAAATTATCATCATTTTCAGCATCATGTATATCACGTTCCTGTTGTTCCTCAATATCCAATGAACTTGCCACTGAATGATTGGCTGAATGTGCTGCCTCACTTATCACTTCTAAATTATCTGAATTACCAATTGATGCATCATCCAAGGGACGACGCATTGCTTCCAAACTGCTAGCATCATCAGCATTTGATGATGCTGCTGCTCCAGTAACAACAGCCACTGGTGTTATCTCCTGTCCAATGCAATTCATTTTAAGTAAATCTTCCTCGGTCAACGGTTTCAATTTACTTTTGGCAGCTGCATTATAAATGCTAAACATAAGGACGGGCTCATCGCCAATGGGTGCGGGTGCAACATTATTGAGGCAACTTGTTGTGGTTGCTGTTGTTGCTGTTGTTACTGCTGCTGTTGTTGTAGTTGCTGCTGCTGCTGCTGCAGCTGCTATATTGCCGCCACAAGAGCTAAGACTTGTATTGCTGCCACTGTGCGAGGAGCAACATTGCTCCAAGTCGCCATTGGTTGTCACTCCTCCCGCTGATGTTTGTCCATTAGCATTAGCAACTGTTGCTGTTGCTGCTGTTGCATTGCTGGGTAGCAACTGTAGCTCAGCAGCAGCAGCAGTAGCAGCATGTTGACCATTGCTGCTGCTGCTACTGCTGCTATTGCTAATATTGCTACAATTGCTGCTGCTGCTATGACTGCTGCTGCTGGCGCTGTTGCTATTGCTGCTAATGCTATTTGTCGAATTGTTGTTGTTGTTGTTGTTGTTGCTGTTGCTATTGTTGCTGAACGACATGCCTTTAACAATTTTCTTTTTTGTTGCTTTACCAAGACGCATTAAACTTTTATTCGATGATAAACGTTTGCTGCCATTTGTTGTTGTTGTTGCTGTTGTTGTTTTTTCAGGACTTTCAGTTGTTTCATTATTGATTGCAACTGGAACTGAAACTGGAACTACATTTGCCTCTGGCTTTGGAATGCGTGATAAAATACGTTGAAAACGTTGTCGCTGCTCAATAGTTAAATCATATTCATCACGTGAAATTAATAAGCGAAAGAATTCCGAAAATTGTTGCAATTCACGTTGATTTATTGCCAATTGTGCACGCTCATAATCACTTTGCTGTGGCAATATGGCAACAATATCTTCACCCGTTTGTCCAAGTAATAATAAATCCATTAATTGCCCCAAATCGCTACCTTCATCACTTAATGCTAAACGTTGCAATAATTGTACAATTTGATTAAGATTATGTCGCATCTTTTCTGTTATATTAACATCAATAATTCCCAATAAATCGGCACTAACAATTGCCGGACAAATGAATTGTGTAAATACAAGATCCAATAATAATTGTCGTATCTCATGTTCACTATGTCGTTGCGCTTGTCGCAATTGTTGTCCCAATGTCTGCAATAGCCAACGCAATGAGCTTGGAAATAATGCCCAATTTTGTTGTAAGCTATGTACAAATGCTTCCGCATGTCCATGCAATTTACCCAAAGTTTCTGCATGAAAACGTACAACATTTCCTTGATATGTTGCACTACTTTCATCTTCACCAAAGCGACGTTGTCGCTCACGTTGTGTAAAACTTTGCAATAATTTATGTGGATCAACATCGAGCATCACTTCATGTTCACTTAACACTGCCATTAATGGTGCATGTAATGCTGCTGTTAAAAATATGCGTGCCGAGAATAAGGATTCCACAAGACGTTGATAGAGACGTGCAAATGCACTGCCATTGGTACGTAACAAACGTCGCGGTTGTTCACTATTCAACAATTGCATTTCAATTAATTCACGCAATAATTTCAATAATAATTCAACATCCTTTGTATTTATCGCATTGCCATATAATCCAGTTGTAATTGTATTTACAATTTGTCCTAGCTGTGCTGGTGATAGCAATGATAGGCGATCCGCTGTGGCAAGTGATAGTGCCAGTAAATATGGCGTATTATATAGATAATTGAAGAGATCCTCGTAAGCCAATGCATGCTAGAAATGTAAAAGGATAACATAAGATCAGTCAGTCTGTCAATAGTATCAATATCAATTGTAGCTCTTAGTATTATGGATTGTCTGTTGATTCGATTAAATAATAATGCAAATACTTATATATACTATACATTCCTGATCAGTATTAAGATCAATATTTCATTTTTTAATATTAGTTTGTTCAGATTTGTCTACTTTAATATATAATAAATATAATATTTATATTTTAAATACATATATTATATATGTATATATTCCTAATCAGTATCAATATCAATCAGTCTGCAGCGCCCATCTTATTTCATAATATTATCAATTTTCTGTTATTTCCTATTCAGTACCAATATCAGCAATATCAAATAAAATTTCAGTCTTATTTTCTAATCTTCCATAGAAATAATCTGTAATCTAATCTGTTCTATGCCAATATTAATAATCAATCTCCAAGCATTGCTGATTGTCTTTTCATATATATATTCTTATTCCTTATCAGCATCAGCATATTTACAATATAATCTCTTATCTTTTTCTCTGCCTAAGTAACGTTCAGGTTCTTCTGCTCTACTTTTGCTTTTCAGTTATATTCAATCACATAAAATATCAAATTTATATCTATTTTATTCATTAGCATTATTCTCTGCTTCTCTAAGCCAAATATAATACTCTAGCTCTAAAAATTTAGCTATTACTAAATAGTTAAAATTATTTTGTTATAGCTAAGTATTGTTCAGATCATGCTACTATATCATCATGAAAATGTCATTTCAGCACAATTGATTGTGACTTGTGCTACGCATATGAAAAGTGTTCCTACAAGTACTAGATATTACAATAGATAAACTCAATTAAAGTGTCAAGACGTATTATATTTGACTTAGAGAAGCAGAGAATAATGCTAATGAATAAAATAGATATAAATTTGATATTTTATGTGATTGAATATAACTGAAAAGCAAAAGTAAAGTAGAAGAACCTGAACGTTACTTAGGCAGAGAAAAAGATAAGAGATTATATTGTAAATATGCTGATGCTGATAAGGAATAAGAATATATATATGAAAAGACAATCAGCAATGCTTGGAGATTGATTATTAATATTGGCATAGAACAGATTAGATTACAGATTATTTCTATGGAAGATTAGAAAATAAGACTGAAATTTTATTTGATATTGCTGATATTGGAACTGAATAGGAAATAACAGAAAATTGATAATATTATGAAATAAGATGGGCGCTGCAGACTGATTGATATTGATACTGATTAGGAATATATACATATATAATATATGTATTTAAAATATAAATATTATATTTATTATATATTAAAGTAGACAAATCTGAACAAACTAATATTAAAAAATGAAATATTGATCTTAATACTGATCAGGAATGTATAGTATATATAAGTATTTGCATTATTATTTAATCGAATCAACAGACAATCCATAATACTAACAGCTACAATTGATATTCATACTATTGATAGACTGACTGATCTGAATACTGATCATGAATATATATAGATATGTATATCGATAATAATTAATCTTATGTTATCCTTTTACTTTTCTAGCATGCATTGGCTTATGAGGATCTCTTCAATTATCTATATAATACGCCATATTTACTGGCACTATCACTTGCCACAGCGGATCGCCTATCATTGCTATCACCAGCACAGCTAGGACAAATTGTAAATACAATTACAACTGGATTATATGGCAATGCGATAAATACAAAGGATGTTGAATTATTATTGAAATTATTGCGTGAATTAATTGAAATGCAATTGTTGAATAGTGAACAACCGCGACGTTTGTTACGTACCAATGGCAGTGCATTTGCACGTCTCTATCAACGTCTTGTGGAATCCTTATTCTCGGCACGCATATTTTTAACAGCAGCATTACATGCACCATTAATGGCAGTGTTAAGTGAACATGAAGTGATGCTCGATGTTGATCCACATAAATTATTGCAAAGTTTTACACAACGTGAGCGACAACGTCGCTTTGGTGAAGATGAAAGTAGTGCAACATATCAAGGAAATGTTGTACGTTTTCATGCAGAAACTTTGGGTAAATTGCATGGACATGCGGAAGCATTTGTACATAGCTTACAACAAAATTGGGCATTATTTCCAAGCTCATTGCGTTGGCTATTGCAGACATTGGGACAACAATTGCGACAAGCGCAACGACATAGTGAACATGAGATACGACAATTATTATTGGATCTTGTATTTACACAATTCATTTGTCCGGCAATTGTTAGTGCCGATTTATTGGGAATTATTGATGTTAATATAACAGAAAAGATGCGACATAATCTTAATCAAATTGTACAATTATTGCAACGTTTAGCATTAAGTGATGAAGGTAGCGATTTGGGGCAATTAATGGATTTATTATTACTTGGACAAACGGGTGAAGATATTGTTGCCATATTGCCACAGCAAAGTGATTATGAGCGTGCACAATTGGCAATAAATCAACGTGAATTGCAACAATTTTCGGAATTCTTTCGCTTATTAATTTCACGTGATGAATATGATTTAACTATTGAGCAGCGACAACGTTTTCAACGTATTTTATCACGCATTCCAAAGCCAGAGGCAAATGTAGTTCCAGTTTCAGTTCCAGTTGCAATCAATAATGAAACAACTGAAAGTCCTGAAAAAACAACAACAGCAACAACAACAACAAATGGCAGCAAACGTTTATCATCGAATAAAAGTTTAATGCGTCTTGGTAAAGCAACAAAAAAGAAAATTGTTAAAGGCATGTCGTTCAGCAACAATAGCAACAGCAACAACAACAACAACAACAATTCGACAAATAGCATTAGCAGCAATAGCAACAGCGCCAGCAGCAGCAGCCATAGCAGCAGCAGCAATTGTAGCAATATTAGCAATAGCAGCAGTAGCAGCAGCAGCAATGGTCAACATGCTGCTACTGCTGCTGCTGCTGAGCTACAGTTGCTACCCAGCAATGCAACAGCAGCAACAGCAACAGTTGCTAATGCTAATGGACAAACATCAGCAATTGGTAATTCAGATAATTTAGAAGTGATAAGTGAGGCAGCACATTCAGCCAATCATTCAGTGGCAAGTTCATTGGATATTGAGGAACAACAGGAACGTGATATACATGATGCTGAAAATGATGATAATTTATCGGATATGGTATCGGCAAATGTATCGGGACGTGGTACGCCAAATATTAGTGGACGTGATACACCATCATCACAAGTGACAGATGGTGATGGTGCTGGTGGTGATATGTTGCCACATCATGTGGCACGTCCAACACCACAAATGCAAAAAATGTTATTATCAAAAGCACGTTCCGATATTGAGGATAAATTTTGTAAATTTGAATTAAAAAAATTTGAAGGTGATGAAAATGTTAGCATTATATCGGATACATGGTCAACGGATGTATTGGCCAGTGATTCAGAGAATACATTAGATGCCAGCAGTGAACAACGTGAGCAACGTGAACAGCGTGAACGTGATCATCGTGAAAGAGAACGTGAACGTGAACGTGATGCCAATGGCGATGGTAATGGTAATGGTAATGCAAGTGAACGAAGTCAAGAGGATTCAGCATTCTTTGATGCAATTAATCCATATGAGGATGCACATCATTATCAGGTGGCATCATCATTGGCACGCAGCTCAGTGCGTACCAGTTATCATGGCTTGGGCAATGATAGTGGCGATAATAGCTTCCAGCAGCAATACAAATGCAGAGCAGCGGAGGGACGTAAGAGTACGCCACTGATGGGCACCGCATGCATGCGAAGGCAAACATCGGCGGAGAGTAGCATATCGAATCAAAGTCTCAATATGGAGGAGCCAGCCATGAGTAGTGGCAGTGGCAGTAGTAATAATAAACATCAACATCAACATCAACTGCAGCAGCACCAGCAGCAGCAAACATTACATCATCATCATCACCATCATCATCATCATCATCATCACAAGAAAAAGAAGCAGCAACAGCAACAGCAGCAGCAAGCATTACATGCTGGTGATACAATATCAACAGCTGCAACATCAGCAACATCAAATGTTGGCTTGCAACGTGATTTAATTGAATTGCAACAATTGCTAAGCGAATTTCGTGATGAGCAACGTGATGTTGAGCATCGTCGCATTTCCATGGAGCAGCGCACAGCATGCATTGATGGGCGACGCAATGGCATATTGGCCGGCAGCAGCAGTGAGCGACGACATCAAAGTTTAAATTATGTAAATCATGAGCTAATGTTGCCACAGCAGCAACAGCAACATCGACAGCAGCAACAGCAACAGCAGCCAAAGACCGATGATGATAAGCAGCATGAATTGCAATTGCTTTGTGCGCAAGCTGAGCAATTGCAGCTGCACGATCATCAGCATCATCTTCATCATCATTATGATGATGCATTAACATCAGCAACAGCTGCTGCAGCTGCAGCAGCAGCAGCAACATACAATGGCAACAATAAACCAAGCAAAGCAACTGGCGCAATACCAAAGAGCATTAGTTTTGATGCCAGCGCTGACAAGGATAAGCAGCGTGCGCAGCAGCAGCAACAACAGCAGCAGCAGCAAGGTGCAAGCATATTGAATAAGTTGAAGCAAGGCATCTTTAAAAATCGACGTAGCAATAACAACAACAACAACAATAGCAGCAGCAGCAAATCTTCCTCAGCAGCAGCAGCTGCAGCACAACGCATTAGCTTTGAGCCAAATACTGCTGCTGCTGCTGCTGGTGTTAGCGGTTTTGGTGTACATTATGGTGACAGCAGTGAAGATATATTGGCCAAATATAGACGCAAAGTAAGCAGCTCCAGCGATGCAACCAATTCGGATTCCACTGGCAATGGGCATGGACATGGACATGGACATGGACATGGACATAGTCATGGATATGCACATAGTAAGCCAATGAGTCGCGGACAGCTGATTAATGGCGGGTAAGTTGCACTGTTAATATATCTATAACTATCTCACTCTAATATGCGTATACTCTATCTCTCTCTCTCTCTCTTTCACATAGCCAATTACCTAGCGTTGTGTTTAGCAATGTTAAACAAAAGCTACGCACTGTACTCTCAAAGACAGATTTACATAGCGGTGATTTTCGTCAAACAACATTGCGTACAACATCAACAACAGCAACATTAGATGCAACAGCATTGCAAACATATTTACAAATACAATTAGCGCAATGTATTAGCTTACAACGTTTGCCACAAATCACACATGTTGCTGAAGCAATACGTTGCCTACAACAATTGGAAAGATCACAACATTCACAATTATTACTTGAGCTGCAACATGATATGCAACGTCGTCAAAGTTATTTACAATATTTATTAGTACATCGGCAACAATTGCTATTGCGTGCCGAACAATTGGAACAATTGGAGGAGCGTTTACGTGGTGAGGCACGTAGCTGTCAACGTTGCATGTTGCAATCATTGGTTCGTTTATATTTGGGACGTAAAGAAACAAAATTGCCAGAATTTCAAGCTGAATTTGCACGGCTTAGTGTTAGCGATGAACGTTTAGAATTAATTGAAGAATTTGTTGATAATTTATTGGATGAAATGCATGATGCTGGTGGTTTACAAGATGATTGGCAACGACAAGTGGCACGTGTGGCAATTGAACGTTTATTGCTTGAACAAATGTATGAACAAGTTATGTTTCCAAATGAAGATGCTGATGTCTCTAGAGATGAAGTACTTGCCGCACATATTGGTAAATTGCAACGTTTTGTACATCCAGGACATCCAGAATTACGCATTGCACAGGAATATCTTGGTGAAGCACCATGGACATTTGCACAGCAGCAGCTATGCCATATGGCTGCCTATAAGACGCCGCGTGAAAAATTGCAATGTATTATCAAGTATGTAATAATCACAGCTATTCCAATAATTCGTATTGGGGATAACGGGAGGGATTTCAAATTATTGAAGAGTACAGAAATTTTTACTAATTAAGAATTATCGTGATTTAACTGTACATCCATATCAGCTACAGTCGAGTCCCGATAATTCGTAATGTCATAGGGATACCACATTTTTTATGAGTTTTGGAGGGGGATTTCGATTTGTCGAGAATTTTGTCAAGTTGAGTTTTTTCAAAGGGAACAGAAACTTTTATGCATTATTGAGAATTTCGAATTATCGGTATATGAATTATCGACATTTGACTATATCCATATCAGCTACAGTCGAGTCCCGATAATTCGTAATGTCATAGGGATACATTTTTTGAGTTTTGGAGGGGGATTTCGATTTGTCGAGAATTTTGTCAAGTTGAGTTTTTTCAAAGGGAACAGAAACTTTTATGCATTATTGAGAATTTCGAATTATCGGGATATGAATTATCGGCATTTGACTATATCCATATCAGCTACAGTCGAGTCCCGATAATTCAAAATGTCATAGGGATACCACATTTTTTTTTTTTGAGTTTTGAAGGGGGATTTCGAATTAACGAGAATTTTGTCAAGTCGAGAAATTTTTATGCATTGAGAATTTTAAATGATCGCGATTTGACTATATCGACTACAGTCGCAACACGATAATTCGTAATGTCACAGAGATCACATTTTTTTTTTGGGAAGTACGTAGAATTTCAAATTATTGAGAATTTTCTCAAAATCGAATTTATCTAAGGGACAGAAATTTTTAGGTAGTATTCAGAATTTCGAATTAGCGGAGTACAAATTATCGCGACTCGATTGTATATATGTATATGTATATATAAACATGATCAATAATTTCAATATATTTACAGCTGCATCGCCTGCATTATGAGTCTGTTACGCATGTCCAGCGGTCGTGTGCCTGCTGCCGATGATGTGCTACCTGTGCTTATCTATGTTGTCATTATGGTAACTTTAAGCTACACCTTAAGTATTATTATAAATTGATTTAATTTTTTTTTTTTGTACTTTCTAGGCAAATCCACCTTATCTGCTGTCTACAGTGGAATATATTAGCTGTTTTCTCAGCAAAAAATTACATGGCGAAGATGAATTCTATTGGACATTATTTGGCTCTGTTGTTAAATTCATCAAGACCATGGATTATCAAGACTAAAAATACTATTTGGCAACATTCAAATTCACTAATTATATATCAAGTCTATATATATATATGATTATAGCGAGGCGTCGCTAATTGTTATATTATTCTATTATTAATTATAATTTGTTTTAGTTTTCTTAATTTTTTTTTTTTTTTTTTAAGTTGCTTAAAGTAAATTTTGCCAACTTGCGTTTTGTTGAGCTTTATGCTTTATGTCAATATTATTATTATTATTATTATAATTATTAATATTATTTTCTGTTTGTTTGTTTATTAATGTGATTAATGGTTTTTGTTTTTGCGTACATTTTAAATTAAAATTTTGAATTGTTTGAATTGAATTCTGTCGCGATTTGATATACTCTATCTTTATATATAAATATATATATATATATATATATATATATATATGTATAAACAATAAGTATACCGATAAACGATAACTAAAAAGATATATATATATATATATTCAGGTACATAATATTTACAACATGTATAATATATATACATATATATACATATTTTTTTTTTTTTTTATTTTTATTTCTTTAATTTGTTGTGTTACACAATAAGGAATATTTAGTTGATTTTCATGTTCCATGCATGCTTATATTTATATCTAGATAAATATATTTATATATATATATATATTCATATTCATATATGTAAGTATGTATGTATGTGTATATACTACGTGTGTGTGTGTGATTTTTTTTTTATTAGTACCTACTAAGTATGTACCGGGGGGAGTATACAATTATAATGCCAGATTATCGAAAAATATTCTACATATAATTCTTTCTTGAGCGCAATTTTAGCTGCCTCTTTTCGATCTATCATATATATATATATATATATATGTATATATATGTATATATATTATACATGTTGTAAATATTATGTACCTGAATATATATATATATATATCTTTTTAGTTATCGTTTATCGGTATACTTATTGTTTATACATATATATATATATATATATATATTTATATATAAAGATAGAGTATATCAAATCGCGACAGAATTCAATTCAAACAATTCAAAATTTTAATTTAAAATGTACGCAAAAACAAAAACCATTAATCACATTAATAAACAAACAAACAGAAAATAATATTAATAATTATAATAATAATAATAATAATAATAATATTGACATAAAGCATAAAGCTCAACAAAACGCAAGTTGGCAAAATTTACTTTAAGCAACTTGCGTTTTGTGAGCTTTATGCTTTATGTACAATATTATTATTATTATTATTATTATTATAATTATTAATATTATTTTCTGTTTGTTTGTTTATTAATGTGATTAATGGTTTTTGTTTTTGCGTACATTTTAAATTAAAATTTTGAATTGTTTGAATTGAATTCTGTCGCGATTTGATATACTCTATCTTTATATATAAATATATATATATATATATATATGTATAAACAATAAGTATACCGATAAACGATAACTAAAAAGATATATATATATATATATTCAGGTACATAATATTTACAACATGTATAATATATATACATATATATATATATATATGATAGATCGAAAAGAGGCAGCTAAAATTGCGCTCAAGAAAGAATTATATGTAGAATATTTTTCGATAATCTGGCATTATAATTGTATACTCCCCCCGGTACATACTTAGTAGGTACTAATAAAAAAAAAATCACACACACACACGTAGTATATACACATACATACATACTTACATATATGAATATGAATATATATATATATATAAATATATTTATCTAGATATAAATATAAGCATGCATGGAACATGAAAATCAACTAAATATTCCTTATTGTGTAACACAACAAATTAAAGAAATAAAAATAAAAAAAAAAAAAAATACAATAAAAAATAAATTATTTGTTTTTTACTTTCTGATCGCCTGATATTTCAGACTTAAACTCTCATAAATTTGACATTTTTAGCTTAAAAATTATTTCTTTTTTAAAGGAAATTTAAATTTCCTTTGCCATAAATCAAAGTTAAGTTTTTTTTATATATATATTAATATTTATTTGAAAAAATAATTTTTTTTTTTACATTTTTGCCTAACGGAAAAATTTACGTTAATAATTTAATTAAATTCATTTTAAAAATTGTGTTTTTGTTTATAGTAAATAAAAACAAATTAATGAATTATTTGTAAATAAATATTTTTGCCGTTTTTTAATATGTCGGAGCATGTCATACAAGAATTGGACAATAATGCCAATCGATGCATTCTAATGTGCGTTACAAACTCTTATCCAAAATTTATATTCTCTCTGCAGGGGTATAAAAACTTCATTTGCACAGAACTACAGTCAAGTCGGATAACTATAATACATAGCTGCCATAGGAACTATAGGTACATAATTTGCTATTTCATTAGTTAAGCTATTAAAACTTACAAGATATTGGTTAAGTTATGTCCAAGAGACTCTTGCCAAAATTTGGATAGAAAACGGATTATGATTATACAAAGCTGCCACAGGAATAATAGGTAAAAAATTAAGTTTTTATATAAAATAATTTTTTATTTGTTTGAGGATTTGAGTTTAGTATAAAGAAAGACATATTGGTAAAGTTTAGTTCAAATAGGACAACTATAACATATAGCTCTCATAGAAACAATCACGATTGAAACTAACAGGATGTCGATTTGATAATGTCCAAAATTTTCATGTTTTTTCATGTCAAATTAAATTCAAATTAAATAACTTATAGCTATTATAGGAACAATTGGTCGATTTAGGAATTTTTATATGAAAAACTCTTCGTTAAAAATGCTGGACGACGAGTGGAAGATAATATTTTATTCTTATATCAAGTTCAACTTGGAATTGGAATATATATATATATAAATGAAATACGTAAAAATTGTCTTAAATGCAATATTTATTGTATACAAAAAAAAAAATATATTTATATATATGTAGTATAAAATAAAAATATAATTAACAATTTGTGAAGAAATGAAACAAAAAAAAAAATGAAAAAAAAAACTCAGATGAAATTTGTACAAAATCAAAAAAACAGAAATTTTGGAGTTGTGAAACAAACGATAAGAAGAAAACTTGGATAAAGACAAGGTGGAAAGAGGAAAAAACAAATGAAAACAGAAAGAAAATGTAAACAGAATTCAGAATGTTTCATGAACCTGTAGCTGATGATGATGATGATGACAATGATTGTTGCTGCTTCATTGCCGTAACACATATTTCTCCAAATTGGCATCCTTGCCACCCATAAGATAACTATTTATCCACATTTGTGATAGAATGCGTACACCACGCTCTTGCAAATAGGCAAAATCATCGGCAGCCAATGGTGCTTTCTTTACATCAACAAAACAATGTGTTGCACTTGCAGCAGTTGCATCCTCATTAAATGGTTTATTTGACTCCAAAATATATGCACCACCAGCACGTAAAACATTCTTAATGGCAGCCAAGCTACGTTCCTGTAGACTGAGTAAAACACGTTGATCATCAAATGCGTTACCATTATCTAAACGCCAACGATGTGCTGCAACAGCAATTTGTTGCTCTTCCGGTGGCAATATTGGTAAATTATGTGCCTTAGGATTTCCCCATTCATAAAGTGTTTCATCTAAGAAAACGCCACGAGCATGACACTCTTCAATATATTGAATATTTAAAATCCATTTACCAGCAGCCATGCAACCAAGTAATTTTTCGCCACGATTAGGTCGCTCGCATAGCAAATGTGTGCATTGTGTATCATAATTGATAAGATTTGAGCAAATGTTGCCGCCTAATTGTTTGATACGTTCAATGAGTATTGTACGCTTCTCATCATCATCGCCGCATGAGATGCTAAAGCATGGTGTGCCCAAATATTGCATTAATACTGGGCCACAATCTGATTTATTATTATTATTGTTGTTGTTGTTGTGATGATGGCTGCTGTTGCTGTTGTTACCATTGCCATTCCCATTATTATATTCAGCTGGATCACGCCAGTCAACCATATCATCATCGGCAGCATTTAATGCATAACCTTCAGATTCAAATGGTTGCAGACACTGTGCTTCACTTCGCGCTTGTCCCTCATAATCACGCTTCAAACTGCTGCGACGTGATTCGCGATTCTTTAAATAATCCGTTAATTGTCTTAAATCTGATAAATTATTTGTTGTTGTTGTTGTTGCTGCAGCAGCAGCTCCTGCTGCTGTTGTTGTTGTTGTTGTCTCTTCAAAACTAATTTTATCAAAATTTATTGTGCTGCCATTGCTGGTAAATTCAATATCAGCATTGCCAGCGCTAAGTCTTGGACTTTGTGTATTTGGCACAATGGCAAATGGTGAGCCAATAGCTGCAGCTGCAGCAGCACGTGGCGATGCTTCTGGCTGAAACAATAGTCGACCTACTGGTGCTGCTGCCTGTTGTTGCTCTGTTAATCTTTGCTGTTTTTGTTGCTTTGCTGACTTTGTTTGCTGCTGTTGCTGCTGCTTGGAGGATTGATTTTCGCCAGCTATTGCTCCTGTTTCATAATCAATGCCCAATGTTTCGCATGTAATGCGCATAACACGTTGACGTAACACTGCTATTGGCGTATCCGGTGTTAATTGAAATTTAGGTAAACGCCAACGCCGCTCAAAATCATCAGCCATACGTTGTTGAAATTGCGGTGTTAAACAAAAGTCCGGTATGCCAGGCATAGGACGTGGTGTTGTCTGGCGACGATTGATGGGCGTGCATGCTTGTCGCTTTATACGTTCCAATTCTGGTGTTTGATTCTCACGCATTTCACGTATTATCTGACGTACACACTCACGTGCCTGCGATGTATCCAAACGTTCAGCAACTTGTTCAAGAAATTCAAAATTACAGCCACCCGCAGCACCACCAGTAGCAGTATGGGAAATCTTTTGATTTAAAGGTGTATGTGGTGATTCTGGTGTATTGGAACTGCTGCCAGAGCTACGACGACGTGTTGTGGCTAAACCGGTAACCAATTCGGATATGCGACGATTACGCAAAGGTGTAACATCTATTGGTTGCAATAAATTTTCTGCTTGTTGTTCCTTATTTTCTTCCACATGACGTAATGTTAATTGTGTTGTTGTTGTTGACAACGATGATGATGATGATGTTGTTGATGTTGTTGATGTTGTTGATGTTGTTGATTTTGCTGATGTTGGTGTTGATTTTGTTTGGCTAATGTCACGTTTATTGCTTTCCTTGAGTCCTTGCGGCAATTGTGGAAAATCATTAGCACTTTTACCAACCAAATAATGTTTATATGCTAACTTTTCACCACGCATTGCACATTGCATTAACCAATCAGCATTGACCACCGGATAACCCCATTTAATGGCACCATCATATTTTGATCCTTCAGCATTTGAACAGACTAACAATGGTCGCTCCTTCTTTACAAATGCTTTATTCAATGCTGCACCAAGTAATTCCGCCAATGAATTAATAAAATCACGCTCTAATCCTGCATAGATAGAGACAACAATAGTCATGCCAGTTAATGGTTGCTTTGTGGCATTCAATGGTATTGCACGATGATAATATTCCAAGGGTAATAATTTATTTTGTTTCATGCAACTTTCCAAATATAATTCAGTGACAATATGTCGTGATTTTACGGGCAATGTGTTTACATCTATGGCCTGTTCAAAGCTAACAATTGCATAATCTACAATATCTGTATAACTGGCAGAGACAATGCATCCTTGGGCTGCTTTACATTCTGTAATCATTTGATCATAAAGTTCAGCATTGAAGCATGGCTCATGGACATAGACAGAGGTGCCCATAAGATAATCTAAGCGATCAAAATCAATGGACATCATGCTGGCACTTAGATCAGCATAAGCACCTCCTCCAGCAGCAGCAGCAGCAGCAGCAGCGGCAGCTAATGATGTAGAAGGAGCAACAGCAGCAGCAGCAGGAGGAGGAGCAGCAGCAGCATTTGCTGTGCTCAACGATAACTGCGTTGAGCTTGCTGCTGGCAATGGCATTGCCGGCTCTTGCATCTGTGAATAGTGTGTCAAAAGATCAGCATCAACATCAACATCTGCATCTGGATCAGCTACAGCTTCAGCTTCTGCATTTGGATTCGCTTTCGTTTCCATTTCATTTACTCCACCAAATAATTTTTTCTTTATAGGCAACGTTGGCTGCTTGAAACTATGATTCATTGAGCGCAATGTACGTTTACTTGCTGGCGATGCTTCAGCATCTGCAACATTATTATTATTCGTCAATGCAATGCGATGTGGCAACTCATTGGCCATGCCACCGGCACGTATACTTTCTAGTAACCATTCCAATTGTACTACTTGTACAGCTGGCAATAGATTATCACGCTGCCATTGACGATATGCTGATGTATCCAGTTGTCCAACAATTATATGTGTTAAACCATCATTGGGATCATCATAACGTGTGGCGCCACCAGAATTTAAGACACGATTCAATTTCTCACGTTCAGCAAGACGAAAACCGCTAAGATAGACACAGCAACCATCAAGAAAATTGCCAACTTTTTTTGCTTTAAGTGGACAAATCTCTTCAAGAATATGTTGATAATCCAAGCTTTGACATTTCTTATGATTGTCGTTACCGTTACTGCTGCTGCTGTTAGAATTGTTGGCCGCTGCTTGTTTTAATAAATTCTTTGTAGCACTACCATGACCACTGCCACTGCTACTACAAGTGCTGCTTACAGTCTCATTAACAGTGCTAACATCACTGCACATGCGACGTCCTGGTCCCGATACAAAACTAATGCATGATAAATCCGATAAATGTGTTTGATCCCCAGCATGCAGCTGCTGATTACCATGACTCTTTGTCGGTGTCGAGATCTGTTTACGTGGTCGCACCTCATACTGTTTCGTTGGCAACGCATAGCCACGCTCATGACTATCAAATATCCATTCCGGCAATAAAATATCTTTCTTAAACCGTACAGCTGCCTTATATTTCTCAGAATCAGTCTTTGATTGTTCCGTTATAACAATATCAACTTGTTGGGAACGAAATGCACGATGATAGATGCCACCATTTTCATTAACCAGACGCATTACTTCATCTTTACGTGCTACATCCAAGCCACTGCATGTTATATTTGCATTAAAAAATGTTGGCAAACGATATTTCTCAAATTGTTCATCACGTGCAGAGATATTACCGCCACGTTGACTACATTCCCAGACGCGTTGCACCCAATCCACATGCATTACGGGCACACCATTAAGTGTAGCATGTTCATATTTATTGGATTTTATTGTATTTGATATTAGATGTGTTATATTACGTCCAAAATTTTGAAAATAATGTCCACCCATCCAATATATAAGTTGCTTTAATTCATCCTTTTCTTTATTGCTAATGCCACTTGCTGAAATTTGTAGATCACGCATTGCTGTTGTATAAATTGGTGATGTACCCAATGGTATTGGTTCACATTTGGTTAGACATTCAACAATGCAGGGTGGTCCAAGTATTAAAGCTTTTGTTAATTTCAATTGCTCGAAGAGATCACCATCGAAATGTGCTAAAATGAAAACATCTTTTTTTGTTAAATTGCCACCGGCAATTAATGGGAAACCTTCACTTGCACGTATTTCACGTATTTGTGTTTCGGCCAATTGTTGGCGCATTTGTTCCAATGCATTTTCATATTGTGCTGCAATAGTACGATCGGCATCTGTTTCATTCTTTGTATTTTTCACAAAATATGCGCAAATTGTCTCATCAAAACTTGCGCTCATTATTATTTTTGTTTAATTTACGTTACGAATGTTAAATACAAAAATTTCTGTTCCTATGAGACGCTGTGTATTATTTCTGTTTTTTTTTTTTGGCGCGTTTACAAAACTTTGTGATGTGTTGTTTATCGCTGTGATATCATATCGATATATCGATTACAATAAATTGTATTTTATTTTTGATTTTTTTATAATTTACATATATATATTTTTTAAGCATATAAATGTATAACTAGCAGATTATTTATAATTCAAGAACCATTAAATACAGCTACTAATTTATCGATAAATTGTATTTCAAACAACAAAAAGCTAAATTTCAAGTAACGTGTTACGGTAGCCCTTACAATCGATAAGAAAATGGTTGGGTGGGCGTCGCAAAATGGAAAAACATCTTTCCATCTAATCCTTGCAAGTGTATTGTTCGTTTAGGTATTGTGAGAAACATGAGTATGAGTATGAATCCATAATATAAATATTTTGTTAACCGACCCGCCAAATATCGAGGTCTTACTCATCCCTGGGTATAGCCGATAGCCGGCAATCGATACTTGGCTGTGACCTTGTCGGTTCAAATAACAAAAGCTTAATATTTAATTATACAATTAAAAGAATATAATAAATTTACTAATATCGTTAAGTATACGATTAACAACAAAATAAAACAATTATTTTTATCGATATGCATTAACACAAAATATCGCTTAAAAATACGATGGTTTTTTTTAAATATCGTATACAGTGTATCGATGGCAATAAGTTAACAGCATCAGCTGTTGTCACTGGAACGTTGCTGCGTAGAGACAAGTGCGCGGTTGTTTTTGCTGTCGAAATACATTTTTTTTTTTTTGTAAACATTTTACAAATACGCACAAAATTTATTTACACGTGTTAGTGCCGGCAATAGTCTCATCATCATCATCATTGCATTCAACAGTTAATTATGCCGTTATAAAATGAATGCATTGCGTAATTTATTTACCTCGCGTACCTTAAACTATATTCGTCAAAATGGACAAAACGCAATTATCAATGCAGCACAACAACCTGGTGTGTCGCCGGTTCCTGATACCGATGCCGAAATATCATTAAACGATGGACAATGGCCAGCACCATTATCAATACCACGCTCAATACTTGATGCATGTCGCTTCACAGCTAAACCCTTTGACCTTACCAACAACAATAAGGCTAAAAAACCAGCGACAAATGGTTCATTATCACCAACAACATTGAAACGTTTTCGTCGCATGCAACGACATGTTGAATTAGTATATCTATGCAAACTATGTAATACGCGCAATACAAAAACTATCAGCGAAGAGGCCTACTACAGTGGCGTTGTTATATTACAATGTGATGGTTGTGCTGTTGATCATTTGATCAAGGATAATCTTGGACTATTTGCTGCCAATGATAATGATGATCATGATAATAATGCTAGCAGCAATGCAAGCAGTCAACGCAGCACTTTTAGCATCGACATTGAAGCATTATTGGCCAAACGGCCAGAACGTGTGCGAATTATTAAAGTCAATGAGCATGGTGAACTTATCTAAATATTCGAGATGCTAGTCACAGTCGCCATCATCATCATCACTATCACAGTGCAGCACAGCAGCATAGCAACGGTGGAAGCAGCGACGCAGTGACGTCGTGTCGACAACCGGAAGCGAAGCGAAAAAAAAAGAGTCACGAAAACTTCAATGTATGCTATAAAGCAACAAATTTTGTTTTTGAATTTTTTTTTTTTTCTGTTTTTAATATCAATTGTTAAATATATGTAAATCTGTATATATATATTGAGAGATCTGTACATGAGAGCCAGCGGCTATATAAACGGTTAGCGTTGCCATCAGTAACAAAACAAAAAAAAAAAATAAATAAAAAAAATATAGAAAAAAATAAAGTTTAATAAGCAAATCGAACAAAAACAAATTTCGACTTTCATTTATATATTATATATGTATGTATCTATATATATCTTATCTTCTCATAGGCTTTTGGCAATCATAATTAATTTGTTTACCATAATTTCAAAATTACTTTGAAATGATCTAGAATATATATATATATATATATATATATATATATATATGTGTATGTGTGTGTGTAAGAAACACGAAGCAATCACATTGCTAAATGGCAGGCAGGCCTGGCATATATTCTAGATCATTTCAAAGTAATTTTGAAATTATGGTAAACAAATTAATTATGATTGCCAAAAGCCTATGAGAAGATAAGATATATATAGATACATACATATATAATATATAAATGAAAGTCGAAATTTGTTTTTGTTCGATTTGCTTATTAAACTTTATTTTTTTCTATATTTTTTTTATTTATTTTTTTTTTTTGTTTTGTTACTGATGGCAACGCTAACCGTTTATATAGCCGCTGGCTCTCATGTACAGATCTCTCAATATATATATACAGATTTACATATATTTAACAATTGATATTAAAAACAGAAAAAAAAAAAAATTCAAAAACAAAATTTGTTGCTTTATAGCATACATTGAAGTTTTCGTGACTTTTTTTTTTCGCTTCGCTTCCGGTTGTCGACACGACGTCACTGCGTCGCTGCTTCCACCGTTGCTATGCTGCTGTGCTGCACTGTGATAGTGATGATGATGATGGCGACTGTGACTAGCATCTCGAATATTTAGATAAGTTCACCATGCTCATTGACTTTAATAATTCGCACACGTTCTGGCCGTTTGGCCAATAATGCTTCAATGTCGATGCTAAAAGTGCTGCGTTGACTGCTTGCATTGCTGCTAGCATTATTATCATGATCATCATTATCATTGGCAGCAAATAGTCCAAGATTATCCTTGATCAAATGATCAACAGCACAACCATCACATTGTAATATAACAACGCCACTGTAGTAGGCCTCTTCGCTGATAGTTTTTGTATTGCGCGTATTACATAGTTTGCATAGATATACTAATTCAACATGTCGTTGCATGCGACGAAAACGTTTCAATGTTGTTGGTGATAATGAACCATTTGTCGCTGGTTTTTTAGCCTTATTGTTGTTGGTAAGGTCAAAGGGTTTAGCTGTGAAGCGACATGCATCAAGTATTGAGCGTGGTATTGATAATGGTGCTGGCCATTGTCCATCGTTTAATGATATTTCGGCATCGGTATCAGGAACCGGCGACACACCAGGTTGTTGTGCTGCATTGATAATTGCGTTTTGTCCATTTTGACGAATATAGTTTAAGGTACGCGAGGTAAATAAATTACGCAATGCATTCATTTTATAACGGCATAATTAACTGTTGAATGCAATGATGATGATGATGAGACTATTGCCGGCACTAACACGTGTAAATAAATTTTGTGCGTATTTGTAAAATGTTTACAAAAAAAAAAAAATGTATTTCGACAGCAAAAATAACCGCGCACTTGTCTCTACGCAGCAACGTTCCAGTGACAACAGCTGATGCTGTTAACTTATTGCCATCGATACACTGTATACGATATTTAAAAAAAACCATCGTATTTTTAAGCGATATTTTGTGTTAATGCATATCGATAAAAATAATTGTTTTATTTTGTTGTTAATCGTATACTTAACGATATTAGTAAATTTATTATATTCTTTTAATTGTATAATTAAATATTAAGCTTTTGTTATTTGAACCGACTTGTCGGTCACAGCCAAGTATCGATTGCCGGCTATCGGCTATACCCAGGGGTGTGGTTAAGACCTCGATATTTGGCGGGTCGGTTAACAAAATATTTATATTATGGATTCGTACTCATACTCATGTTTCTCACAATACCTAAACGAACAATACACTTGCAAGGATTAGATGGAAAGATGTTTTTCCATTTTGCGACGCCCACCCAACCATTTTCTTATCGATTGTAAGGGCTACCGTAACACGTTACTTGAAATTTAGCTTTTTGTTGTTTGAAATACAATTTATCGATAAATTAGTAGCTGTATTTAATGGTTCTTGAATTATAAATAATCTGCTAGTTATACATTTATATGCTTAAAAAATATATATATGTAAATTATAAAAAAATCAAAAATAAAATACAATTTATTGTAATCGATATATCGATATGATATCACAGCGATAAACAACACATCACAAAGTTTTGTAAACGCGCCAAAAAAAAAAAACAGAAATAATACACAGCGTCTCATAGGAACAGAAATTTTTGTATTTAACATTCGTAACGTAAATTAAACAAAAATAATAATGAGCGCAAGTTTTGATGAGACAATTTGCGCATATTTTGTGAAAAATACAAAGAATGAAACAGATGCCGATCGTACTATTGCAGCACAATATGAAAATGCATTGGAACAAATGCGCCAACAATTGGCCGAAACACAAATACGTGAAATACGTGCAAGTGAAGGTTTCCCATTAATTGCCGGTGGCAATTTAACAAAAAAAGATGTTTTCATTTTAGCACATTTCGATGGTGATCTCTTCGAGCAATTGAAATTAACAAAAGCTTTAATACTTGGACCACCCTGCATTGTTGAATGTCTAACCAAATGTGAACCAATACCATTGGGTACATCACCAATTTATACAACAGCAATGCGTGATCTACAAATTTCAGCAAGTGGCATTAGCAATAAAGAAAAGGATGAATTAAAGCAACTTATATATTGGATGGGTGGACATTATTTTCAAAATTTTGGACGTAATATAACACATCTAATATCAAATACAATAAAATCCAATAAATATGAACATGCTACACTTAATGGTGTGCCCGTAATGCATGTGGATTGGGTGCAACGCGTCTGGGAATGTAGTCAACGTGGCGGTAATATCTCTGCACGTGATGAACAATTTGAGAAATATCGTTTGCCAACATTTTTTAATGCAAATATAACATGCAGTGGCTTGGATGTAGCACGTAAAGATGAAGTAATGCGTCTGGTTAATGAAAATGGTGGCATCTATCATCGTGCATTTCGTTCCCAACAAGTTGATATTGTTATAACGGAACAATCAAAGACTGATTCTGAGAAATATAAGGCAGCTGTACGGTTTAAGAAAGATATTTTATTGCCGGAATGGATATTTGATAGTCATGAGCGTGGCTATGCGTTGCCAACGAAACAGTATGAGGTGCGACCACGTAAACAGATCTCGACACCGACAAAGAGTCATGGTAATCAGCAGCTGCATGCTGGGGATCAAACACATTTATCGGATTTATCATGCATTAGTTTTGTATCGGGACCAGGACGTCGCATGTGCAGTGATGTTAGCACTGTTAATGAGACTGTAAGCAGCACTTGTAGTAGCAGTGGCAGTGGTCATGGTAGTGCTACAAAGAATTTATTAAAACAAGCAGCGGCCAACAATTCTAACAGCAGCAGCAGCAGCGGTAACAGCAACATCAATAACAATCATAAGAAATGTCAAAGCTTGGATTATCAACAAATTCTTGAAGAGATTTGTCCACTTAAAGCAAAAAAAGTTGGCAATTTTCTTGATGGTTGCTGTGTCTATCTTAGCGGTTTTCGTCTTGCTGAACGTGAGAAATTGAATCGTGTCTTAAATTCTGGTGGCGCCACACGTTATGATGATCCCAATGATGGTTTAACACATATAATTGTTGGACAACTGGATACATCAGCATATCGTCAATGGCAGCGTGATAATCTATTGCCAGCTGTACAAGTAGTACAATTGGAATGGTTACTAGAAAGTATACGTGCCGGTGGCATGGCCAATGAGTTGCCACATCGCATTGCATTGACGAATAATAATAATGTTGCAGATGCTGAAGCATCGCCAGCAAGTAAACGTACATTGCGCTCAATGAATCATAGTTTCAAGCAGCCAACGTTGCCTATAAAGAAAAAATTATTTGGTGGAGTAAATGAAATGGAAACGAAAGCGAATCCAAATGCAGAAGCTGAAGCTGTAGCTGATCCAGATGCAGATGTTGATGTTGATGCTGATCTTTTGACACACTATTCACAGATGCAAGAGCCGGCAATGCCATTGCCAGCAGCAAGCTCAACGCAGTTATCGTTGAGCACAGCAAATGCTGCTGCTGCTCCTCCTCCTGCTGCTGCTGCTGTTGCTCCTTCTACATCATTAGCTGCCGCTGCTGCTGCTGCTGCTGCTGCTGGAGGAGGTGCTTATGCTGATCTAAGTGCCAGCATGATGTCCATTGATTTTGATCGCTTAGATTATCTTATGGGCACCTCTGTCTATGTCCATGAGCCATGCTTCAATGCTGAACTTTATGATCAAATGATTACAGAATGTAAAGCAGCCCAAGGATGCATTGTCTCTGCCAGTTATACAGATATTGTAGATTATGCAATTGTTAGCTTTGAACAGGCCATAGATGTAAACACATTGCCCGTAAAATCACGACATATTGTCACTGAATTATATTTGGAAAGTTGCATGAAACAAAATAAATTATTACCCTTGGAATATTATCATCGTGCAATACCATTGAATGCCACAAAGCAACCATTAACTGGCATGACTATTGTTGTCTCTATCTATGCAGGATTAGAGCGTGATTTTATTAATTCATTGGCGGAATTACTTGGTGCAGCATTGAATAAAGCATTTGTAAAGAAGGAGCGACCATTGTTAGTCTGTTCAAATGCTGAAGGATCAAAATATGATGGTGCCATTAAATGGGGTTATCCGGTGGTCAATGCTGATTGGTTAATGCAATGTGCAATGCGTGGTGAAAAGTTAGCATATAAACATTATTTGGTTGGTAAAAGTGCTAATGATTTTCCACAATTGCCGCAAGGACTCAAGGAAAGCAATAAACGTGACATTAGCCAAACAAAATCAACACCAACATCAGCAAAATCAACAACATCAACAACATCAACAACATCAACAACATCATCATCATCATCGTTGTCAACAACAACAACACAATCAACATTACGTCATGTGGAAGAAAATAAGGAACAACAAGCAGAAAATTTATTGCAACCAATAGATGTTACACCTTTGCGTAATCGTCGCATATCCGAATTGGTTACCGGTTTAGCCACAACACGTCGTCGTAGCTCTGGCAGCAGTTCCAATACACCAGAATCACCACATACACCTTTAAATCAAAAGATTTCCCATACTGCTACTGGTGGTGCTGCGGGTGGCTGTAATTTTGAATTTCTTGAACAAGTTGCTGAACGTTTGGATACATCGCAGGCACGTGAGTGTGTACGTCAGATAATACGTGAAATGCGTGAGAATCAAACACCAGAATTGGAACGTATAAAGCGACAAGCATGCACGCCCATCAATCGTCGCCAGACAACACCACGTCCTATGCCTGGCATACCGGACTTTTGTTTAACACCGCAATTTCAACAACGTATGGCTGATGATTTTGAGCGGCGTTGGCGTTTACCTAAATTTCAATTAACACCGGATACGCCAATAGCAGTGTTACGTCAACGTGTTATGCGCATTACATGCGAAACATTGGGCATTGATTATGAAACAGGAGCAATAGCTGGCGAAAATCAATCCTCCAAGCAGCAGCAACAGCAGCAAACAAAGTCAGCAAAGCAACAAAAACAGCAAAGATTAACAGAGCAACAACAGGCAGCAGCACCAGTAGGTCGACTATTGTTTCAGCCAGAAGCATCGCCACGTGCTGCTGCAGCTGCAGCTATTGGCTCACCATTTGCCATTGTGCCAAATACACAAAGTCCAAGACTTAGCGCTGGCAATGCTGATATTGAATTTACCAGCAATGGCAGCACAATAAATTTTGATAAAATTAGTTTTGAAGAGACAACAACAACAACAACAGCAGCAGGAGCTGCTGCTGCAGCAACAACAACAACAACAAATAATTTATCAGATTTAAGACAATTAACGGATTATTTAAAGAATCGCGAATCACGTCGCAGCAGTTTGAAGCGTGATTATGAGGGACAAGCGCGAAGTGAAGCACAGTGTCTGCAACCATTTGAATCTGAAGGTTATGCATTAAATGCTGCCGATGATGATATGGTTGACTGGCGTGATCCAGCTGAATATAATAATGGGAATGGCAATGGTAACAACAGCAACAGCAGCCATCATCACAACAACAACAACAATAATAATAATAAATCAGATTGTGGCCCAGTATTAATGCAATATTTGGGCACACCGTGCTTTAGCATCTCATGCGGCGATGATGATGAGAAGCGTACAATACTCATTGAACGTATCAAACAATTAGGCGGCAACATTTGCTCAAATCTTATCAATTATGATACACAATACCAATTGTTCCTATAATAGCTATAAGTTATTTAATTTGAATTTCGTTTGCACATGTAAAAACATGAAAATTTTGGACATTATCAAATCGACATCCTGTTAGTTTCAATCGTGATTGTTTCTATGAGAGCTATATGTTATAGTTGTCCTATTTAAACTAAACTTTACCAATCTGTCTTTCTTTATACTAAACTCAAATCCTCAAACAAATAAAAAATTATTTTATATAAAAACTTAATTTTTTACCTATTATTCCTGTGGCAGCTTTGTATACTCATAATCCGTTTTCTATCCAAATTTTGGCAAGTCTCTTGGACATAACTTAACTAATATCTTGTAAGTTTTAATAGCTTAACTAATGAAATAGCAAATTTTTTTCATAAAAAAAATTCAATTTTGTACCTATAGTTCCTATGGCAGCTATGTATTATAGTTATCCGACTTGACTGTAGTTCTGTGCAAATGAAGTTTTTATACCCCTGCAGAGGGAATATAAATTTTGGATAAGAGTTTGTAACGCACATTAGAATGCATCGATTGGCATTATTGTCCAATTCCTGTATGACATGCTCCGACATATTAAAAAACGGCAAAAATATTTATTTACAAATAATTCATTAATTTGTTTTTATTTACTATAAAAAAAAACACAATTTTTTAAAATGAATTTAATTAAATTATTAACGTAAATTTTTCCGTTAGGCAAAAATGTAAAAAAAAAAATTATTTTTTCAAATAAATATTAATATATATATAAAAAAAACTTAACTTTGATTTATGGCAAAGGAAATTTAAATTTCCTTTAAAAAAGAAATAATTTTTAAGCTAAAAATGTCAAAATTATGCGAGTTTAAGTCTGAAATATCAGGCGATCAGAAAGTAAAAAACAAATATAATTTATTTTTTATTGTATTTTTTGTTTTTTTTTTTTATTTTTATTTCTTTAATTTGTTGTGTTACACAATAAGGAATATTTAGTTGATTTTCATGTTCCATGCATGCTTATATTTATATCTAGATAAATATATTTATATATATATATATATTCATATTCATATATGTAAGTATGTATGTATGTGTATATACTACGTGTGTGTGTGTGATTTTTTTTTTATTAGTACCTACTAAGTATGTACCGGGGGGAGTATACAATTATAATGCCAGATTATCGAAAAATATTCTACATATAATTCTTTCTTGAGCGCAATTTTAGCTGCCTCTTTTCGATCTATCATATATATATATATATATATGTATATATATGTATATATATTATACATGTTGTAAATATTTTATGTACCTGTATATATATATATATATATATCTTTTTAGTTATCGTTTATCGGTATACTTATTGTTTATACATATATATATATATATATATATATATATTTATATATAAAGATAGAGTATATCAAATCGCGACAGAATTCAATTCAAACAATTCAAAATTTTAATTTAAAATGTACGCAAAAACAAAAACCATTAATCACATTAATAAACAAACAAACAGAAAATAATATTAATAATTATAATAATAATAATAATAATAATAATATTGACATAAAGCATAAAGCTCAACAAAACGCAAGTTGGCAAAATTTACTTTAAGCAACTTAAAAAAAAAAAAAATTAAGAAAACTAAAACAAATTATAATTAATAATAGAATAATATAACAATTAGCGACGCCTCGCTATAATCATATATATATATAGACTTGATATATAATTAGTGAATTTGAATGTTGCCAAATAG
>JBAMBR010006264.1:32500-63860 GCA_037044475.1 Zaprionus obscuricornis | reverse complement strand
TTTTTGGCAAATTTGTTCTAAGTCTTTGTTGACATGCGCATAGCGCATCGCCTAAAAACCGAACCGAATAACCGGCAATACTCAGGGGTATAGTGCAGTCGGTAGTATATATTTCTGTTTCAATTTCCCCGCCATAAATGAGCGCGAACGTGTGGAATTGGAATGGGAATGGAATGAAACGAAGTGAATTGAAATGAAATTATATGTAGAAAATGCTTGAATTGTATGCGAAACTCGGATGCTGTTGCTTGGCAATGAAACAAGGCGGGATCAGGAGTCACAAGCATAAACAGACACTGTTAAGCCCGACAGACACACGCCACATACACCCACACACACACACAGGCATAAACACATTCACACATCCATAGAGACGAGCACGCAGGCCAAACGAGACAACACGAGCTTCCTGCCGTTAGTTGCACGCGATTTAGTTGAAAATTTGCATCCTTTGCGAGTGGACGTGACTCGCGGAGACTAAAAAATCATCAAGGAGAAATAGCAGTGAAAAGAAAACGTTACGAATTCAAATCGCGCGCGGTATATGTAGTACGTGTGCGTTAAAGGACGAAACAGTGCGACGACCAAGTTTGTCTGCCAAAGTCCTTTTGTTTATGTTCAAGCTGAGACACTCAGCTAGTGCCAAAAATATATATATAAAGGTGCAACCCAAAAGGGAATATTAAACTGCAAAGATATTTTAAGTCTGGCCACAAAATAACAGCAAAACACAACAATAACAACATGAACAACAAAACAATAACAAAAAGAGAGAGCAAGAGTTAAGAATTGTGTTGAAGACAAAGTGAAGCCAGTTGGTATTTGTCCTTAGGTATCCTGAGTGGGTCCTGGCTGAGTCAGCGTGTCGGGTTGGCAAAATCACTTTCGAATTTTGTTTGTTTTTGTTGTATTATAATGGATATTAGAATGGCGACGAAAATGTGCAAGGAACGCTAAAGTGTCACGAAGAAAGAAAACAAAACAAAGCAAAAAAAAAAAAGGGAAGATACACAACTTGAAGCTGAAGCTAAGGCAATACCGTAAAATGGGATTATTGTGTATCGTCGTGGCAAAATAAGTACTCGCCCAATATCTTTCTGGTGTCAAAAAAAAAAAAAAAAATAAAATAAAAAAAGAAACTTGAAAAATATTTTTCCAACGCGGATTATGCTATAAAGTTGAACTCAAGTGTAAATATTTTCTCACGTGTTAAATCGTCTTAATACGAGCTCGTATCGCTGTACGTTAAAGTACGAGTAGCTAAAACCTAATAACTGAATAAAAAAAATACGTAAAAATAATAATAAAAAAAAAAAGAAAAGTTTCAAATAATTTATTATGATCAACTCAATATTTATGTGTGCATCTCTTGAAAACCATTGAAAAGTAGCCGAAAAAAAACCCGCTAAACGCTCTAAGTGCGGCAAGTTCTCAAGTCTTTTGTGAAAAAACTTTGGCCATTACTCAAAGAAAATCGTGTTCATGCTACACACATACATACATACGTACATACATACATACATAGATGAATAAGAACATAGTTTGGCATATGGAAGGTATCGTGAGAATGGTTTAAGTTTTCTGAATTGGAATTTATAATTGGCTGACTATATGCAAATATCTATGATTAATAGTCGTCTAAGAAAAGGGTAACAGCTGCTCTTTACCAGCATTTTAAATAGTTTGTGGAAATTTAATAGCTAATAAAAAGTGCAGCTGTCTGTGAATATTGCAGAGATTCTAAGCTTAAAATTATCAAGATATATATTATGATAATGCCTACTGAAAATTATAAATTCTAAGAAAATTATATTTGAGCTTTTCAGATTATATTCAAACTTCATAATCTGTATAATATAATTTAACAGACTATTTTTTTTTTTTGTATTATTTTATAATTCATTAAAATAATAATTATAATACTATGTAATTTATATAATATAATATTATGTAATTTGCAAAAATAGGTCTTATATATTTTTACAAATCCAATTTATATTTAGACTCTAGATAATTCGCAGAGAGAGAGAGAGAGAGAGAGAGAGAGAGCTTCATTAACAAGCTTAATTATTCGCATTGAATGAAAAACGTTTGATGATAAATCCAAGACTATAAATTGTGCGACGCGTGTGAGAAACGTAACTAGAACAAGGTGAAGCAATAAGAAAAAGCAATGAAAACACGTGACCATAAAATCAAAGAACGACACAAAAAAGCGCAAAAGACATAAAAGCAAAGTTGCAATTTTCGTAAAACGCAAAAAGAAACGAAAGCAACCCAAGATAGGAAGGAAGTCAGAAAGCACGAAGAGCAAAAGAAAACCCCGGTGAATTAATTCAATAAACCTATTTATCTGGGTACTGCGATTGGGAACTGAAACTTGAACTAAAACTGGGACTGGGATTTTTGCGACTGTAGACTGCCGACTGTCGACTGCGGACTGCATTTGGGACTTGGGAATAGACATATTTCGCATAGAATGCGAAAAACTTTGCTAGCCAAGAAGAGGGCGCAGTGCAATCAGAAACGGCAGCAGTAGCACTACCAAAAGCAGCAACAGTAAGAGCAGCAAACATCTAGAGGATAGAGAAGTGGGGGTCAATAGCACTTGGAGACGATGCTACCGATGGTTCCGCAAACGAGTCCCCAATGGCGGCTGGCGACGGGCAATGAGCGCACAAAAGATGCTGTAAGTGTCATTGCTGTAAGGAACTGTGCCACTGGGGCTGCCAGGACATTCAGGACAGACAGCAGAACTAGTAACAGAACTAACAGCAGTCACCGCACAACTGCTGCACAGAAGACAGCAACAACAATCATAACAACAACATCAACAACAAAATCAACAGCAACAACAACCACAAGACGAACAGCAGCCGCTGGCCAAAAGCGGCGCCAATTTTTACGCACTGGCAAGACGATGACTTGGCAACGCATCTCGTTGGCAGCTCGACTTCTTGTGCTCCTGCTGCCTGTCAACTTTGGGACGCGTAAGTACAGCTTGGGGCATACACATACACACACACACACACACACACATACCATACCATACATACCATAGACAGACATGTATGTACTACACTATATGTTCGTGTCCTATTCATACATTTTTGATTTAATTTAACGCATGCCATGTACATCCCACGCAGACAAGTCCTTTGATTAAACGATATCAAGATCTCATCTGTCTTCTCTGCTTTCGCTTGCTACTTGTCCTTGAACTTGTGTTGATTTATTTAATTATTCACTCGATCTGTCATTTAGCATTAATAATATATTTTTTTTTTGCTGACTCTTGCATGCGCGCTCGCTTTTTTGATTGAAGCGACTTGAGGTAGAGAACGCTCTCGAATTTTTCACAAATTTTAATAATTTCCTTTTAAGTTGTAAAACTCAAATCGCCTATGAAATTATATAATATTATACTCTTATAATGTCTGTCAATCTGCCAGTGTTCAGTGAACTACAAAAGGGTCTTTTAATCAATTAATGGGTATACTATGGCATTTTAGTCATGCCAAGTTGTTTCTTATTAAAATCGTAAGTTTTATATGATTATGCACGTCATTTACCAACACTATATTTAATATTTATCATGTTATAAGCTAATATATTTAAATACATAATTAATAATTTAATATTTCTATTTTTAAAACTGAAGTACAGGGTATTTTTAAGTCAAATCCTTTTTGTTTGTTCATTACCTTATTGTTACTGGCTTTACGGTCATATTGTGCAAAAGGCTGTAGGGCAATTATAACTTCCACTCAATGAATTTACTTATTATGTTTGTTTTCTTTACCGCTTGACTGCCGCCGCACAGTGGTTGAAAATCTAATAACAATTAAGATTATACATTATCTAAATTATTCATTTATTTTTATTTTAATTAACAAAATAATATAATTGTTTTTTTTTTTTTCAATTAAATAGCTTTAAATTTGAATAAAGCTGTTGAAAAGTGCAGCTTCTTTATTTTTTTGTTTTTATTAATCGGACCCACTGTACACTGTATCAAGTATCAAAGGTTGCGACCCTTCGGGCAGTCATGCAAATGTCTAGCCCATTAGCTTTGGTGAAACTTTGCGTTTCGCTTATTTTTCAGAACCGTTGAGCGCAGATGAGTCCGAAGTGTTGCGTAAAATAATTTAATTAATTTTACATGTGCAGAATTAAACCATTTAAGCTGCTTAACACGTGCGTGTTATATTTTTATTGACAGGTAAAAGTGAAGGCAGATAACTCTTTGACATTACTGTGAAAAGCCACATTTGCAATTAGTGTAAATTTCATATAATACAAGTAACAAGTATATATGAAAAAATAAAAATCACTTTATTATTCATTTCGTATTAGATATTCTCTTTAAAGTAAACATGTTCGAGTATTTCTTCAGCGGACAATCGTTTCGATGGAATATAAGTTATTATTTTAAATAATAAATCGAGTTCAGCTGCTGAATCTTCATTTAGTGTCTTGATCAATTCTTCTTTATTACATTCCCATGCCGGAAATGTTGGCAGATAGTCCGTGAATTGGGTGACACCCGGCCAAGTACTTTCGTTTGGTGTGCCCAACAAACGGAATATGCAAAACAATTGTCCAATCTCAGAGTCACCCGTAAACAATGCGTTGCCGGTAATCATCTCATAGAAGATACAACCTATTGCCCAGATATCAATAGGACAGGCGTAATTTGGAGATCGCAATAGGATTTCGGGTGCACGATACCAGAGGGTTACCACTCCGTGGGTGCCAGTTCTAAGTGGCACCGCAAAATAGCAACTTAGTCCAAAGTCAGTTAATTTGATGCGTCCTGAAATATCGATTAAAATATTATGTGGACTTAAATCTCTATGCATTATACGACGACGATGACAATAGAGAATTGCATTTGTTATCTGGCAGAGAAAGCTGCACACTTCCTTCTTATCCATATTTTGGTTGTCGGGAAATGTATCAAGATATTGCCTCAAATCCATTGTGAGATATTCCATTACCAGATATAAACTATTATCCATAACCAAGATATCCTTGAGTCCAACTATATTTGGATGTTTCAGTTCCTTTAGCATTGATATCTCTCGTATAACTGTTGGAGGAATGCCTTGCATGCTAGTCTGTCTCATGGTTTTTATTGCCACCAATTCTCCAGTCAAACGATTCTCAGCTCTATAGACAACACCATAGGTTCCTTCGCCAATTTGTTCTTTTTTCTCATAAGTATCCATAAGTAGTAATAAATGTTAAAAAATTTTTCAAACACGTGGCTTCTTGTGCATGTAAGTCGCACATATAATACACTAACGCATGTAGATTGGTACATGGGTAAATGCACATTTAGTCTTGCCGCACTGTGACAACTCTGTCTAACAATAAAAGTTGTTAGTTGGAAAAGTTCAAAAGTTCTATAAAAGTTGTAAGGAAGCCTTTGAAATAGATTTTATTGCATTACAATTTTAAATGTTTTAAATTTTTGTATCACTTAAACCATATGTTGTTGGTGAAGTATACGCTTTAACTTTAACTTTAACAAAATATCGATAGTTTAAAGCGATATATCGTATGAGTAAGTTTTTTTTAAGTAAATTATTAAAATGGAAAACTTTGCATGTGTAATTGAATTTTGTGTAACAAATAATGCCGAGTATGCAGAACAAGAAAGTTATTTTCATATAATATCATACATAAATAATTGAATTGTTCTGTTATCGACTGTCCGATAAGAACAGTTTCATTTATATTCTACTGGACCACAGACAAGTTGTAGTAGAGCAGCAGTGTTGCCAACATTTTCTATGGAAAAATGCTTGATAATATGTTAAAAGAAGCGGAAAAAAGCTAAAAGTTATAAAAAGCTGTGAAGAGTCTCAAATTGTGCGACAATTTAAATTTTTATCAAAATGTTATATATTTGATGGGACTTTGCTTATAGAGCTCATATGTTTTATGATTTTGGATTAATATGAACAAATATTCGAAACCTTGCTTTGCAGTGATATTATACTAGCTAAATCATATTGGGAATAAAAAAAACATTAAATTGCCGTCGAATATAAGTACAGAGCTGCCAACTTGAAAAAAAAAGAAATATATTCTTCGGCATGCCGAAAGTTTTATACTTATAACTTTTTTTATTACAAAAATCAAATTTTCGACCGATCGCTCCTATGACAAATATATAATATACGGCAGCTTATGGCCACAGGGAGTATGTATAAAAATTTAATTGAGATTGAAAACTCAAACGTTTTTGCTTTGGAACAGATGGAATAGAATTGTCGGGATAAAAGCTAAATTGGCAACACTGTAGCACAGAGAGTTCAACTCAATGAGCCGTTCAGCACAACTTACTCCAAACAAATCAACAAAAACAATTCCAGCCACAATTCACAGTCGATGCGTCGACTGACCCACTCAGCCGACTTATTGTATTTTAAGCCATTGAAACAGCCAATTCATTGCTACATACATACATATGTATGTATATATGTACATGTGTGTATGTTGTATGAATGGTGAATAGTTTACAGACGCCATTTAAATTATAAACAGATGTGTTCACATTTCAATAAACTTTCAAGGGTTTCTTTAGTTGTACCGTGCCGTGCCGTGCCTTGCCGTTCGCACACTTCACTCGCATCCACTTGGCCATAATTAACGAGCCGCAGTTGTTCGAGTTCGAATCGGAGTTCCTTAACCCGATTGTAAATTGAAAGCGGCAGAGCACTTACAAGTTCAGTTTTCAGCTGAGCTGGCGAGCAAAATAAAACAATAAATTTATAGTTCAGGCTGTGGGACACAGACACAGACAGACAAGAAAAATGCGCTGAGAACATTAACGAAATTGAAAATTTGCCAGAAATATATATATGTATGTATTTATATAAATATATATATACTATATACATATAACACATTCACACACAGAGAAAGATAGAAAGAATTCCAATGACATGTTGCATTTTACGTTTATGCTGGGATCTCAAAGAGTTGGAGTAGCTAAATGTTCATCTAATTCAAGGTAATAACTATTGTATAACTAAACTGATGCAGGACAACATTCTGCAGAGGGGTGTGGATAGAGGAAGTTGTTCTATCTATGGCATTCCCGATGCGCTTTCATAAAAGTTTGACTACTGCTCGTTATGCCAAATAACTGAAGTTTCTATGTGACTCTGTTGTTGTTCTTGTTGCTGCTGCTGCTGCTGCTGACTCTGCTGCTGCTGCTGTTGCTTTTGTATAAATTTTATAATATTACGGAACTAAACGTAAAGAGTTTTGCACTCTGTGTGCACTCTGCTAATTTGGGGAATGTGCCAAAGTTTACAGCAAACCTTCCGCAGGTTGACGCCAGCTTGTGGTCCGTTTCTGAAAGGTCTCCCAAAGCCGAGAGGGGCACTGGGCAGGGCAAATGTTATTCCTAAATTCTATTCACTTCTCTTCTTTGCCTCCTTTTGCCCCTCGTATTGCTCTGTATGCCACCAAATAGCAAATCCTTTAATGCCCGGCAAAGTGGTTGAGGCAACACACGGAGCTGTTGTTCATTGTTCATGTTGGTCATACTCATGCAACTTGCTAGGGCCAGAAGTGTTTGTTTACCTTCATAAATTATGAATCTACAACAGGCAACAACAACCATATTAACAACAAAAACAACAACTACAACGAGAACAACCCACATGTTCTGGGGTATAAACATGGGCACATGTCGGTTGACCTCTGTCGCTGATGCTGTCGCCAGCCTGTGCTTGACGCTTACTTTCGGCGACGGACGAAAAAAAAAAAAAAAAAAAACAGCATCAGCTCAACTGAATTGAGCTGAACCCAACCGAACCGGACCGAACCGAACCGGAACGCCAGCTGTGAGCCGTGTGCCATGAGAAGTACACAGAGATTGTCCCACATGCTCACAACGAAAGTGCAGCTGAGTAAGAAATATTTTGGTTTATGATTCACAGTGGTGCGAAATAATAAAATTTGAATAAATAAATAATTTAATTTATGGAATTATGGATAAATAACAACTCAATTTATTGCTTCCTTTAGATGTTGCCTTCAAGCTTTAGGTTTATGTGCTAAGCAAATGCAACAACTGTTTTTGTTGTTATTTGTATATAGAATTCGTTAGCATTATGTATATTCAATATTAGCTTTGAGAATATTCGCACTGTATTTAATATCAGGACATGAATAAGAAATATCCTAAAAGTGGGAAATATTGGAGATCTTAATTTCGTGACGATGTAAAATTGAAATTAACTAAATAGAAATTAATTTCATTTATTATTATTAATGTTGAACAAAGTCGAGATTTTTTTTGGGCTAAGACATCTTAGCACCTTTCTCCCTAGGATGCGAAATAAATTTCTAAGAAACATTGGAAAATATTGTGTCATACTTTTAGTAAATGGCAAAAATGTTCAGCAAGCCGTGTGTTCTGTTATAAATAAAATCTTTAATTTGAACATTTATATATTAAAAAAAAAAATTAAAAAATTTTTTTGATTACATTTTAATTTTCAATATTTTTAAATTGAATTATAGTAAATTTTTTAAATATAATTAAATTAAATATAAATTGTTTCACGGTTTTAAATTTTTAAGCAACATTTTTTTAAAGATTTCTTAGGACTTGTTACCACTGTGCGAATACTTATACACAAACTAACAATTTTGTTTAGGGCACAAGTATCGCATTCCTGTTCACGTTGTTCTTTTGGCTAAAAAAAAAAGAAGAAAAATACTTGAATTATTCAGAGGGTCAGCGCTGTCAGCGCCGTCGTCGCTGCGGGCAACGAAAGGCACAAGACAGACATAAGATACACAAGCATACACAAACAAAAACAACAATAAAACGATGCAAAACAATAGCCGAATGACAACAAGTTGAACAAGAACGACAAGTGTGGCATTAGTGGTTGGGGCGTGTAATTGTTGAAAAATAGGAGAAGTATCCAACAGATGACAAACTGCAGCCGACAAAAGTCATCGAGTCTTATGAGAGAAACCCCCGCCACATCATTCAACCTCAACTCCCAACGCCTAACTTCCGACCTACATCCTACACACAGTCTGGTTCAAGTGTGAAAATGCTCCAAAAATAACTACCCGAATGCCAACCTAATGGTCTATATATATATATACAAACATACCTATATATATAGTATTGTATAGTATAGTATAGTATATCGGGGCACCGGTTCATTTTTGGACAACGTTGAAATTTATGAAATATTCCAGAGCACATGCCGTCTAACGACAAACGACAGCGTACGGTATACGGCATACAGCGAAAAATGGACAACAGACAGACACACAGACAGATAGACAGACAGAGAGACAGAGAGACGAACGGTCGAATTTGGGCCTAAGCCTGATGAAAAATGTTTTGTTTTGGCGACGTTGGAAACTTATTTATGAGCTGTGCCGACGGCTGAATTTTGTGAAACCAACAGACGGATGAGAGAGGAACGCGCAACATACACAGCAGTTTGCAGACGGTGTCTCGTTGTCATGTCGGGGCCGAGCCGGGCCGGGCGGACAAACTTCAGCTGTGGGTGGGTCAATATTTGGTTACCAGCAATAAAAGCAGCGAGAGAGATAAAAAGCATTGCGGAAAAGACCAAACAGATAATGTAATGTCCTTTAGATTCGCATAATTATTTTTCTTGATTTATACGCGTTCTCTTGGGACTTGTCCCGCTTTTTCCCTCTCACTCTCACTCTCACTCTCAATCTCAATCTCCCTCTGACACACACACATACATATATACAGAAGAAGCCAGTAAATTTTACAGCAAGTCAAAAGAATGTAACAACTATATTTAAATATACGCGAACAATCAAAGTCTAAAATGCAAAATAGTATTTAATAATTTCCAGAATATTTACATTTACTTTATTGACCAATGGCGCGTGATGGACCTACGAATATATTATTTATATTTATTTATATTCCATCGAGTCAGTTGCCAGTCCTATTGCCATATTATATCATATATGTACATAATTTAAAAACAGAAAAACCTTTGATGACTTATTCAAAAAGTGATACACCAAATATTAGCAAAAGCAAAACAATTTTTAATAAAAAATTATCAATTTAATTTGAATATTCTATATATATATATACTCTATATAATTTTCAGATCAATTGCATTTATAGTTTTTACGCAGAGTTCGAGCTCAATCGTTGGTTTTTATTTGCTCTTTAATGGAAATACACTTATTAAAGATAAATGAGAAAACAGAATTGGCAAAGTAAATGAGATAAATAAAAAAAAAAATATATAATATATATATGTGTATGTGTGTATGTGTGTATACACAACGCATAGTTCACTTTCGAGAACATTAACAAAGATCACTGAAATATACGCGCACATTGCGTATACGTAATGCGACGCTGAGCAATGCTCCAGTTTCAATTTAGCTCGTTGTGAAACAGAAGCCAAAGGCGAGAAAACTTCATTTTTGCTACACGTACCACGACCGAACATGATGCCATAAAAATAAATTGGAGGCAGCATACAACCAAAAAGCATAAGTGAAAGGAATTGCGGGCGATGAGGAACAGAAGCTGAGGCTGCAATTGGAGTTGGAGTTGGAGTTGGGGAGGGTAACAACAAAGAACTCAAAGTGGGCGTGAAAGCGAGACAGAACTGACAGAAAGGATAGGCGGCAATGGTAGGCGTCGAGTTGAATTGAGTCGAGTCGAGTCGAGTCGTGTCGACTATTCGAGTTGTGTTTGGTTGCTATTGAATTTTGCCAGCCACAATGCCAACCATTGGGCCCGATCTCTCCGCCTCTTTCGCGGATGTTATTGTTCAAGCAGCGCATATATTTTAACTGTGACACCCAACATATGTTTCACTTTGAATGACTACAAGAAAATTGTTGAAGCAATTTTCACTAAACACAACATTCCAAACGCCAACAACAACAACAACAGCAACAGCAGAAGCAGCAGCAGCAGAAGCAGAAGCAAGCAATGTTTGTTCCACATTATCTGTATCTCTCACTCGCACTCCTTCTTTCTCTCTATGCTGCTGTCTAGCTCTGCCATCCAAACACATAGACACATATACAAACACACACACAGATACACACAGAGACACACACATACATATGCTCACGCAAATGTATCTTTAATGCTTAGAAAGCATTTCGAATTTGCATAGCATATAGTCGTCGTATGTAGATACAATTTCTATATATTTTTATAGCTGCTCTCTCGCACAGCTTGCAAGCTATGTTTATTTATTATTTATTTATTTATTTATTCTATATTATGGTATATAGCATTAGAAAAAGACACACGTAATTGCTTATTGATCGATTCTATAAATGTTTCCTAAATACAAAATCAAAATATTTATGACAAATTCATGCGTACCAATTGAAATCGTTTAATAGCTACTAAAGGTTAAACACTTGACTAAAGTGTAAATTGAATTCAATTCAATTGATTTGATTTTCTTTCATTTTTTATATATTTGTGTTTTTTTTTATTTATTATTTATTATTTAATATTTATATTTGTTGATTTACATTTTAATAATATAAATATTGTGTTTATTTAAATGATGAATACTTTAAGCATAATACGGTAATTTGATAAAAAAGCTTAAATTATATTTTCACAAGTTAAATTAGAATTTTGTCAGCTTAGGCAAGAGTTGAAATTGCTTATTAACAATACTCAAGGGAGCTACATTAAGATTTGTTTTGCCATCAAGTTAAGAATTGTCAACAAGAATTAAGAAACACACCAGACACAGGCAGCGGCACAAGACTATGGTAACTATCTCTACTTAAAGTGTGTTGTCATTGTAGGCGAAATTGAGAATTTCTGCCGAAAAAATTGTAGGTTGAGTAGCTGAGACTAAAAGTAGAATTGAGAGTGCGAGATATGGTCCCCAAATAACGCCTTGAGCAATCTGTTGGCGCGTGTTTTATGCACACTCCAGGCGCCCATTTCCCAAAGTAGTCCCCAATGAAAAGTTTTTGCTTTTATGTGTGCTCCATCGTGTTTAGTTCGCGGTTGCCATGGTAGACCACAAGTTGGCCCATAAGACGGAAGTTTGAGTATCATCTCTGTGGTTAATATGTTCGCACATAGATATCAGATTCAGAGGCGACAGTTAGACTCTCGACTCTTGAGGTGGATTTTTAATTATGCTTGGTATATACAGTGCTTTGCTATTTGGTCCTTAACATCAGCTAGCATGACTTTTTATTGGATGTGTAATTACTTTTAGTCGCTCTCGGCGGCGCCAAATTACAACGCGCATATTTATTATTTTTTTTTCTTTTTTTTTATATTTTTTTTTTATAATTACATGAGACGTAACGCGGAAAAGACCATAAAAAAAAAGTTTTTCGCTTGCCTTTTGGCCAAAGTTGATGGCAGTTTTAATACTCCGCTAATGATGTACATGTACGCGAACGTGTAGAGCGCATCAAATGGCCGGCAAAATGCCGCTAAGCATGAAAGCATAATTAATCCATTGACCTTTAGTGGGTCAAATGGGCAAACACAGGATACACAGCGTTAGTTATCATAGTGATTTAGTGTACGCAATTATGATGTGTAAGCTAATGCGACTACTGGCAACGGATATTCAGAAACACACATACACACACACATACACACACTTAGATATATAAACATTGGACTTACATAGCTGCTCCCAATTTTCACTGTGCTCCCAATAATCAATTTAACAGTTTCGCAGATTATTCGAGCTTTATCTACTTTAATCTCCAAACATGTATTTTGTTTCACTTTAGCCAAATTGCAGAAATTTTAAAGCTGAAGCTTAACATTATTTGATACTAGTTGCATAGACTCATCAAGTTGCAAAGTCGGCTACATTGTACTAATATAGCTGGGACAGGGCCGACTACATAAAATATATATATTCTTTCTCGGAACCAACAGTCGAGAGGATTTGGGAATATATAAAACCTACACACTTTACAAGCATTTGTATTTGCAGAAAGTTTGCAGAAAGTTTAAATTTGTTTTGGATTTTTGTCACGCCCAAACCACCTCCAACAACTATATAAAATAGTACACAATATAAAGCTATCTACCTGAATTTCCCAACACTTATTTAGTCCTGAATTTGTTCTAGCTCGGATCATGAACATAGAATTTAAGCAACTTTAAATTTTCGGATATTATAAAAGCGAGTATACTCTACAGTATATTTCCTAGGTATTTTTAATACATTTAAATCAAATGGATTTTTTATATATTATATATTGATAAATAAATTGATTTTTATATTCTATTTATTATAACTAAGCTATTTATTATCTAACAGTTTCAACTTTAAGCTTTTTATTGACTTGTACTTTGAATTTCTGAGAATTTATACCAAATTGTGGAGTACATTTAATAGTCTTTGCTGACTTTAAAGCTTAAATAAAATGCAAAAAAACTATTGACAGTATTTTCCAACATAAAGAAAACAAAAATATAGATGAAAAAATGTCAACATACATTTATTTTCATACAAACTAATTCCAATTGGAATTAAGCTCCTTTCCTCTTTCCTTTGAACAAAGTGACCTCTGACTCCATATGATGATGTCCCTAAAATGTTATCCAAGGGGTTAAAGAACTATGTATATACGAAATGCCATAGACGCCATATGGATATATTTGCCATTCTCTGGCTGCCGCAGCACCTGCTGTGTGAGGTGAAAGGTCTCGATGTCTGCAGTAAAAGACAGAGAGAACATAACATATATGAAACATTGCACCTTTTGTTAGATAGTGTACAATGGGGGACATAAACATATTTCATAAGGATAATAAATTTTCAAAATATGAAAAAATATTCCAATTTAACTACTGTCTGAGGTGTCTACAACAAAAGAAAAGGTATATTGTATTTTATGATATACGTATTTGATATATTATAGTATTATATATATGTATAATAGTGAATCTTTGAGCTAAGTCGTTTTCTACCACTGTTCAATGAAACTGTTGAGACGATGGGACGCATTATGTTGTTTGAACAGTTATCCAAATTTACATACTCTGCACATTCTAGCAATGCCTATGATTGTCCATGCCAGTGTGTGTGTGTGTGTGTGTGTGCTTGAGTATGTATCTGACTCTATTTGGTTTTTGCGTAACATTCCTAATTTGAGTAATTTTGGGCCTCGTTTGGGGCTGGTTACATTACTATTCAGCTGACGTTCTAAACGATGGCGACCAAAAACGTTTGTTCACTTTTGGTAACAGGCTTAAATTATGAACCTCGGATACTTCTATGGCACACGGGAACATCACACTAAAGCAATCTCCTGCCAGAGCTTTACAAGTGGACGTGGCTGGCGATGTTGTAGATGACGATGTGAACGTGAACATGAATGTGGATGTGAATGTGAATGTGAAAGCAAAGCCACTTACCATGCCAAAAGCTAAAGAGAAAACGACGGTAGAGACGACCACACAGGGACAAAGAGAGTAGAAGAGAAGCATTTCAAGTGGGTGACGGAAGCCTACAAGACAACGAAAACAATTTAAGTGTTATTGCACGTTTCGCTTACATGCTCTGGCAGGTTCTATTCATCGTCCAGTCTGTTGTTCTGTCTTGTCTTTCCTTCTTGTCGCATCCTTTGAGTCTGTATATTGTATATGTATTTGTTTTTGTTTAGAAAACAAAACCGATTGTGGCCGTTAGGCTATGGTAAGGGCGCGTCATCAAGTTCCTTAAATTGTTGTCCAAAGTTTGTATGCCATTTTGTCATCGAATGCAATAAGTGTTAAGATCACACTTCATACGACTTCACCGCCGTATTTATTCAGCCCCTGAATATTTTTTTCTCATACTACATTTCAATTTAGACAAAGTAAAAATACACAAGAAGTTTGCTTTTGCTTTGTGGTCTGGAAATTAATCGGCTTAGAGAAGCCACTATCCAACAATGAAACCTCTGCAAATCTCCATCCTTTAACCTGGCTACCAACAAAAACAAAAAAACAAAAAAAAAAAAAAACAAACAAAAAAAAATAAAAAAATTGCAAAGAAAAGAGAAAAAATCCTAAAACTGTTATATAAAAATCTCTTTTGAGCGAGTCGTAAGCCCAGCAAGCGGCTTATTGGGTGAATAATCAAAAAATCTAGCTTTTAATTGAAAATCTAAACCAAAAAAGAGAAAAAAAAAATTGTTTGCCTTGAAGCCTTAAAGTAAACTACTCGTATTTCGATATGTCTATAGATTTCTATCTTGACATGGAGCAACAAACAAACATAGGAAATCGCCTTTGCAGGTGGTTATCATCGCCCTTCTGGGTGTGTGTGTGTGTGTGCCAGGAAGAAGGCGTGGAAATTGAGAGTAGACAGGAAGGTGTGCAGGTGCAGATGCAGGCATTGGAATTTAAATTTACTATTGCGGTTCGTTTTCAATTTGCATTTTTACAGCATTTCACATTTTGCGGTCGGGTTGGTCTTTCACCTTTTCTCTTATTCTTTTTTGTTGGCCTCTCTATGTGTGTTATTCTGTCGAGACCCCGAATCCTTATCGGAACACCCAAATCTCACGCATTCGCTCGCATTCACATTCGTCCATTCCTATGAAAATTTATGCGGTTTTTTTCGCTACTTTTTTTTTCTCTTCTTTCCGTAACTGAAAACTTGATGCCTTTCGCCTGTCCTACAAAAAAAAAAAGAAAAAGAAGAACATTGTATTTATATGTATATGTATATGTGTATATCTACGTGAAACGTGGCGTCAGGTAGAAGTTGTACCTAAATCAAGGCCTGACAAGAACGTGAAATGAAATAATTTAAAAATGCAAATTCTTTTTATCAAAGCGTTGAAATCTAAGCACCAAAAAAGCAAGAACAAGAAAGCAAAGTTCTCTTCGGTTAACCGAAGATTTCATACACTTTGGAGGCTTAATTATTTATATAAAAACTTAACATTTATATGGTTGTGTCTATGAAGACTATATGATTTTGTTATCTGATGTTAATCAAACTTTGCAGGCATCTTTTAATTATTAATAGAAATTAATTCTGTACACATTATTAATACTTCATTATACTGTACACTTGGTATTGATACTAAGAGCAAAACTTATACTGATCGTTGTAAGAGACTGAAATATATATAATGCCTAGTCCTATGAGTAACAAACCACTGTGTAAAATTAATATACTTATGCACGTATATGCAAAAGTAAGAGAAATCTGCAATCAGCTTAAACTCAAGGTTACACAACAGTCTGTATTCTGCTAAAAAGTTTGTTAGCCTTTTTTTTTATTTTTTGGGCAGACAATAAATGAGATTGCCTTTTGGCCACAATATGGTTTGTGTTTATTTTTTTCGCTGATGGTCAGAGATTTCAACTAGATAATGTAGTTAATCTAATGATAGCTAAATCAAGCAAACTACAAAATTTAAAATAAAAATTTTTCGTTTATTCGCTTAGGGGGGAAAAAAAAGCTAAAATCAATAGACATCGCATCTTTGAGCTAATCGTTTTTTTTTTCACAAAATTCCACTGGAATTTGTTTTGAAAATTTAAACTGGCTACCGCAAATTCTTCCTTTCCCTACTGATTATACTTTATCCTTCTGGTTAACAAAAAAAAAAAATAAAAAAAAAAATAAAATAAAAATTAAGGCAAAAAAAAAAGTTGGCAAAAAGCGCATGTAACTTGTTCCAAACACTTTGGAGTCGACGCCCCTACAATTTGTGAAGCTTGCGAAACTTTTCACATGAATGACTTCCACTTCAGAATTCACGCCCTCGTCATTTCTTGTCTTTCTCTTCCTCATCCTCATCCTTTTCCTCTACCTCTACCTCTGCCGTTTTTTTGTTTTTTTTTTTTCTCTTTTAGTTTTTTCTTCCTCACATTATTCTTTGACGTCGTCGCTGACGTTTCTTTCACTTCAATAAAGTAAGCCTCCTGCTGCCTATTGACCCTCGAGGCAGCATGTTCTTTTGAGGGTCGTGACAGAAACTTTGTGTGCAGAAAGTTTAGATGTATGGCAAACTAATCACTGGCAAAACTGTTACACACACACACACTATCAAACACACACACACACACAGACACATTAACTGCATTGACTGTTTCTGAAAAGAAAAAATGTTGAAATATACTGCCTGAAGTGATTAGCTTGTAATCTTTTAATATAGTTTACGAAAACTTTATTTTGCCACAACATTAGCTTTTTATTATTTGATATTTGTATAGTTGTTCCTTTGACTACGGTCAGTTCTCTTATATATACTGAGTTGTCATAATTATTATAACTGAATATGTCAAAAACACTTTAAATGTAAAAGAATGAATTCATTTTAAGATAGTTGAATTTGATAAAATGAATTTTTATACTTTGTAACTAAGGTTGAGTACAGTCTGCATAAATGATTAAAAATGATACGTGACAGATTAGCATACACAGCAGCAGAGTCTGTTACATTGTAAGTTATTCAGCAAACTTCATGACATTTGGCATAGATGATTTATATATCTGCAGGCTGCATGTTTATTTATTTTATAATTAGGATTTTTTTTTATGTATATTTTTTTTACAATATCATTAGAAAATTAAAAGTCAAACAATACTAGAAACATGTAGGAAAATTCAATTGTTAATCACATTAAATTTTACAACATTCGAACACAGTAAATAAATAACAATGTTAATATTTATTATTTAATATTTATTATTTAATATATAATATTTATTGTAAATACTTGCAATTAGTTATTGTGTCATTATGCTGGACATTATCAAACAAATTGTGCTAATTACGGCACTAACATTGTTTAATTAGATGAAACAAATATTCAAATGATAATTTAAATACACGATTTACAGTACTCTAAATAAATATTCATATAATTTAAACACATCAAGGACGACAAAAAAAAATATTAAAAGCAAAAAAAAAAAAAAACTGAAAAACTGAAAAACAAAAAAACTTGCTTTGATTGCATTGCCCCAAACTGGCGCCTTGGCCCTGTAGCTGAAACGCGGGCGTGGCAAACAGAAAACGGAACATTTTTTTTATGCTTTTAATTAACATAAAAGCGTAATTGAAAATTAACTTAAACAAAATATAAATGAATAACGGTCAACTACAGAGTGAATCTGAAACCGAAACCGACACCGACACCCACACACATACATTCAGACATACATACAGATACACATAAATTAGTATTAAATAAATGTGGCACGAGTAATTGTTTTACATTTTATACAACAAAAACAAAAAAAAACAAAGTTTCCTCTAACTCAGTTTGAAATGGCCTGAGGCTTAAGGTTACATTTCTTATTCCAAGCATTACATTTCATTTTTATTTATTTATTTAGGATTTGAGTTTAAGGATTCTTTCGGTCTTTCTTTATTATAAAAAAAATTAAGAAATAAAATTTCTATTTAATTTTACTAAATGTGCCACGCAAAAAAAAAATAATTCATACACACACACATTTTTTCATATTTCATTTTTTAATTAAAGTTGTCTTCAAACTCTTGGAAATATATTTATTTAATTTGACATCATATCTACCTAAGACTCTTTCCAACTTTCAAAACATTTCATGATATTTTTTTTTTTTATTTTTTTATAAAAAAAAGTAATTTCCACAAGAAGAAAAAAATAAAATAAAAATGTGAACGTTTAAAAGCCGCTTTCAATGTCTTTATCGTCGCAGAGTAGTTCAGTTATTTGCAGTACATTTGTATGCTCTGTTTACCCACAGACCTTGTCACCTGCAGCTCCGCGTCTGCCTCCGCCTCCAGCTATGAGCAGGCTAGGGGGCCAGCCCAACAGTTAACGACATTCCCAAGATCCACTTTACCAGATAGGCCAATGACAACACAAAACGATCTAATTACGACAGCCCAAAACTCAACAACATTGCTGACAGCGAAAAAGCCAACAGCCGCAACAGGAGCTACAATAATAACAACAGCAACAAGAGCAACAACAATTGGCTATGGCAACTCAACTCTGGCTATGTCATCAACAGAACCAACGATAACAACTGGTGGAGCAACACCAACTAAGTCTGCACAAATTGGGCTAACTATGGAGGCCATAGCCACAGGAGCGTTGGTTGTAGCACAAACATCAGCATCAGCATCAACATCAACACCAACAACTACAACTACAACAAGGACGACAAGAGCAACAATGACGCCAACGTTAACGTCAACGTCAACATTGCCAGCGATGTTCATATCAACAATTTATCCGGCACCAACAACAGACCCAAACCCAGAGACAGACCCAGCAGCAGTCGCATCACTAGTTGTCCCACTGCTGCCAGCATTACCATCGCTAACAGTGCAGCCAGTCCAAGCGTCGTTGACGTCGGAAACGGATGCCCACGACTCCATTGAAATGCCGGCTACGTTGCTGACATCGGGCGAAGAGAATGCGGTGTTAACGTCACTACTGCCTCATCCGGCCAATGCTGATTCACTGACTAAGGGTTTCTCTATACCCACATTTTTGCCACCGTTTCCCGTGTTCGCGGCCGCAGATCTGCCAGCATATAGAGCTGCAGCAGCTGCAGCTGAGGCAGCCGCAGCTGCTGCTGCTGCTGCTGCTGCGGCCGCAGCATCTACCATAGCCTCGGAGACTGTCACATTGTCACCAGAGGAACAACGGCGACAAATGTTTAATGAGCAACATTCGTACTTGGCCTCCCACAACGGGCAACTGCTGCCAGGCCAGTTGCCACGCAAAAATCTGACAATGCCAGTGCTAAACATCACAGCGCAAATGGGAAATCACGCGTATATGCCATGTCAGGTGAGTAAAGCAACACCGGGCTGATGCTCAAGCCAAAGCCCAAACCCAAGCCCAAGCCCAAGCCCAAAGCTGAATCAAAAAACCAAAACCCAAAACCAAACTCAAGCTGCAACTTTGCGCTTATTTTCAGTACACGTTCGCATTGTAACAAGATAGAGCTTAATGTGACACGTGATGTGTGTGTGTGGTAAAGGTGTGCTACTGAGAGAAAGAAAGAGAATGAGAGAGAGTGAGAAGGAAAGTGCATAAGTCTGTGCATTTGCCACTTAACATATGCAGAGACTTTTAAATGAATTATATGCAGTAGATGCCTGTGATAAGTGTCGACTTAGACTTAATACTGCACCTTAATATAGTAATCACTCGACATATGCAACACACTGAGCCTACTTAACATATTAAAGACTTGTTTGCAACTTCATGTGCAACTTTATGTACTTTGCAGACAGACAACTAAATAAATTTTACTTCTTATTCCCATTTATCGACTCGACGAAATTTTCATAACAAAGAAATTATTTTGCAAATTTCTTTTACGTACGGAAGAAGAAGAATTAAAAATTAAAATTTGAAAATTTCAACAATTCTGTTGCATCTAACTAATCGCATAGCTGGTTTTGTCATCAAACGCAATTGCGTTTGCTGTTTACGTCCCAAGTTGAATTAGTCAGTGACAAGTCAAAGACTAAATTTAGATATGAATTTGAATTTTTTTTTTTTTTGCTTTGACTCAAACTTTTCTGCAATGTTGTTTTCACTTTTACTTTGTGTATTTCCCCTACGCTTTCCTTTTTTTCTCATTTGCTTCAAGCCTCTTTCACTCTTTTTCCTTTATTATTATTATTTTCTCTTTTTTTTTTTTCATTTCTGGGTAAAAACTTTTGCGAACAGATCAGCATAATTTCATTTGCATATCAACAATTTTTATTTTGTTTACATTTATTTTTATGACGTAAACAAGTCAGTAGCTTATACAAGAGTACGAATACAAATACGAATATGAATGCGAATACGAATACGAATACGAATACGAGTATGAATACAACTGCGATTACGATTACGAATACAAGTACGAGAACGAGTACGAGTATGAGTCCGAGTACAAATACAAGTACGAGCAGGAGAAGTGTCCTTATGCTCTATACAATCCTGGAATTTACGTTTTTTTTTTTTTTTATTTTTTTATCGAGTTCTTTAGGTTGTGTTAAAGTGTGTCACATACAAAGCGACTCAAACACACACACACACACAATGTCAGACACACGTTGAAAGAGACTCAGGCAAACTATGTACTATACATGTTTGAGGCCTCTTATAACTGTGCTTCACGTTGTTCTTGTTGTTGTTCTACACTGTAATATATATTGTGCAATACATGTATATGTATGCAAATATGTATGTTATATGTGTCTCTTTATCTCTCTCTCTCTCTCTCTCTCTGTCTCTCTCTCTCTCTCTCTGTCTGACTAGCATATAACTAAATATGCTTGCATGTACTTGGAATATACAAGCCTAATCTCTGGTCCAGTAAAATGTAGTAAAAACAGCAATTTCCAGGCAAAGATATTTTATTTTGTCTGTTATTTGACTCTTTCTTTCTACTGTGTAATTTTTGTATTTCTTTTTTTTTTCATAACTTCTTTTGAAGCATTTCTTTGTATAGTCTTTTAATATCATAAGCAAAATGATAATGTATAAAACTTGAAGTTTATCGCCGATTACTTATAATAGAATTTTAGCTTAAGTAAACAATTTTTGCATACGAATTGTAAATGTTCTATACAAATGTTTAGCAATGAATCAAATGTTTGCTTTAGCTGCGAAGATGAATATTAGTTTATTCGATGCTGATAAATATTAAGAGAAATATGTAAAAAGTCGAGTTCCGATAATTTGTAATTGCACGGGAATTACATTTTTTATAAATTACGAAGAATTTCAAATTATTTTCGAATTATTTATTGCATTTTCTTTTCAAGGGAACAGAAATTTTTACAAATTATTGAGAATTTCAAAGATGTTCGAGATTTAAAATTGAACATTAAATCTTAATGACATTAATTCTTATTTAAGTGTAATATCTATTAATCTTTACTCTATATGACAATCAAAATAATTCATAGATTCATCGCCTGTCCGATAAACCCGTTTCGTGGGTGCGTATACGTGATGGACACATTATAAGCGTGGATGAGACAACATTTATAGCGGATGAACGTTTCCAGTCAATATACCAGGAAGATCATGATTATACTTGGTCACTACAAATCAAATATGTTGCACCAACTGATGCCGGCTGGTATGAATGCCAAATGGCAACAGAACCCAAACTGAGTGCTAAAGTGCATCTTGATGTTATCAGTAAGTATTTTATTTATATTTATATATAAAATATATTTTATATTCCTTCTAATTATTTTATAGCACCAAAGACTGAGTTAATTGGCGATCAAAGTCGATTTGTTAAGGCCGGCAGTAAGGTTGCTTTACATTGCATTGTACGTGGCACTCTCGATCCACCGAAATATATTATCTGGTTCCGTGGTCAGAAAAAGATTAGTGAAAGTGATGAACGTACCGGCTGGTATACACAATTAGATCGCAATATATTCGGTACTGTGGGTGATAATCAAAATACAGTAAGTTTGTATTATTTATTTTATTTCTTTTATTAATATCAATTCTAATATCAATGAAATTAATATTAATAATTATTATATATGATAACTTCCAATATAATATTTTACTATAATTTTTTAAATATATTGATGAAGTGTTTGTTTAGTTATATAATTACTTGTGTATATAACATAGATCCAATGGGTATATGCGTATTAATAGTTGAGTGCAAATTGAACTACATAGAATTACATATTGCTGTTATAGCCACAAATTATTCATTGTCAAAATTTTCATTGCAGATTTTCTAATTATTAAGTATTTTTTTCTTATTAATATTTTTTAGTAATTAATTATTTATATTTTATTATTCGTGCTTAATATTTATTTCGAGTTTTCGCATTCGATATAAACTTCAATTACATAATGTTGTAAATTGCATTGTAATAATAATATGACTTAGCATATTTAGTATTTAATATTTAATGGATTTAGATTTGATTGTTTTTTGGTTTTTTTTTTGCAGATTGTAACTGACATAAATTGCGTTTTTCATTTAGTCAAGTGTTGAAATAATTAAAGCTACTTTAATTACAGATCGGCTCATTAATTATACCGTTCGTGCGTAAGGAAGACTCTGGCAATTATACGTGCCAGCCATCGAATAGCGTCTCTGTCTCCGTTGACTTACACGTTCTAAGTGGTAAGTTCTACATATAGTATACTATAACATATATAGTATAGTATATTTTTTGTGTATATATATCTATATATTTAGATCATCTGTTTATCTTTCTCTTACTCATACACTGGTTTTCTCTGTCTTTCTCTCACTCGGTGGCTTGACGTGAGCGATTGCCAGTGTGAAATGTGTTTGAATTATTTTGTCAGCAAGTTAAATGATTCATATTAATTGCAACTGTCACCATACTCAAACACACATACACACACACATACATACTCATTCATGCACACCTACGCACACTTACGTACACGCATTTACACTCATTTTGTATTGCCAACAGGTGAATACTCCGCATCGGCTATCATGTCCGCCGCAGTTCAACGGACGCAGCTCAGCACGTTCCTGCAGTTGTTGTTATTGCTGTTGCCATTGGTCCTGGGGCTGTCCGAGCTGCGAAGCGCATTGGCATTGCGTGAAGTGCGAGAACTGCGAGGATTGCGGGGGATTCTGTCGCTCAAGACGTGACTTGTGACGTGACTTGACTGTTAAGAGCTCGCGGCCAGCATCTTGGACTTCAATTATTTGTAAGCTTTGCGCAATGTGCAGTTATACAATTTAGGTTAGAGATTAATTAAAGGCGTCATTGTAAATAGCTGACAACAGAACGGTACAGGGCGGGGCTACTCTGCGGGTGGGTACGGGGTATGGTGTTACGAAGGTCGTTTTAGGCAGAAGGTAAAACTTTCTATAATTAAGTTAAAATGTTAAAGCATACACTGGCAGGCAATTTTATGCATGTGTATGTTTTTATATGTCTGTATATGTGTGTGTGTGTGTGTGTGTTTCATAATTAAAAAATACAAAAAAAAAAAAAAAAAAAAACAGAAAATTAAATTGAAAATTTACAATTGAAAATTAAACATAAACGTCATATAATAAATTATGTAAACATAACATACGCCAAAGCATACATACATATATATACGAATAAATGTAATTAATTTTATTTCTAGTCTAAGTCGAGAATCAAAATCAATTTCTAATTTATGCAAAACACTAAAAAATAATAATATTTAAAAAAAAAACAAAATTAAAATAAAATAAAAATTGAAAAAACATAGTCAAAAAAAAAAAAAAGAAAAAATACAATTACAAATAAAAAAAAAAATTAAAAATAAATAAAAAATATTAAATCGAATAAAATCAATGAAATATTGCCATTTAAAGTTGTGAAAACAAATCAATAATTAGATTATTGTAAATCAACTGAACTTAAACCCAAAATCAAATTTAAAATAAATTCATGTGAAATTCTAAAATTGTTGTTTTCTTTGATTTCACTTTGTTTTATTTATTTATTTTTTTTTTTATTCTATATTTTCTCTTTTATATTGACATACCTTTGAAATTGATACTCACTTTTTTTTGTCGCCCATGTAAAAATGTCTTTAAAGAAAATAAAAAATAATAATAATTTGTTGTTTTCTGCTGTGCAACATGAATGCTAAATTAATGTATGTTGAATAAATTTTTTTTGTCTTTTGCTTTTATAGAAAATTGTAAGAGAATTTAATACATTTAACAATTTGCAAATTTGCATATATTCAAATATTATATAAAAAAAAAGAAGTTCTTTTTGTGTGACTTAAATAACAGGAATATCAACATTGTTTTATTATTCTTTTCCCCTGAATGCTGATTAAATGTTTTTGTTTTTATTTTTGTTATCGTACGAAATATTTTAAATTCTATAAACATAACAAATGAAAATGAATATAAAATTAAAAGAACAATGCAGCATTATTATATTACATTGGCATGTCTATAAAAGTGAACATACAGTGAGTATATATTAAATATATTTTTCAACTTCTTACATTTTAATTTTTCTAATCTCAGCAGTTATTTTCTCACAGTTCTCTTTATGCAGACACAACTGTAGCTTCACAACTAAATTCTAGACAAGCTAACTGCAGATAACAAACCCAAAACGCACACAGATTCATTTATTCATTTGAACTAATTGCGGGCAGCTCTGTACACACAACCTTGAACTATGTATTAAGCAACGTTTTAAATGGTAAAAGCCAGAAGAAAAAACTCTACAATTAACGGTAAAGAAAAAACAAGTAAAGGCAAATGCAGTGCACGTTTTTTTTTTCCTCTGTCTTTAATTAACAGAATGATAAAACGCTGTTAAGAAAGTTAAGGCAACACACGTCTGACTGAAGAAAAGAGAAAAAAAATAAAATGTTTGCTTTTGCAATGTTATAACAGCTCTGCACACTATGTAAGAATCATTACAATAATCTTGTTGGAATGATATATATATATATATATTTGCATTATATGTATGCTATATTTACTGTTATTCTATTTTTATGGCATTTGAACTTAAGAATAGAAAGAGTGAAAATTCATTTTTGATCTTTAACTTTTTGCAAAGTACAAATTCTTTGTGTACTCAAGTTTACAGAAGTTTCATGCGAATCCCTTGAGCATTATAATTCTAGGAATAAATGCTAATTGCATTCTTAAGTAAAGTATATTAAAATGTGACCTTTTGAAGGCAACTTCTATTGATATTATTCTTATAAAATATATTAAGAAAGATAAATAGCAACTGACGACAATGGTGACCGAAAATTGGATACATTCAACACACACACACACAAAACTGAAAGCATATAAAATGGTAATGGTCTACGATGGAGGGGCACGGGGTAGGAGTAGGAGTAGGAGGTGTAGGGCCAGTTCTACTGGGGATATGCATAAATAATTTAATATTTTATGGTAATATTTTTGGGGTCTTGAAATGATTAAATGGCGACCTAACCCAACGTCAACGTTCGAAATGAATACAAATACAAATACAAATACAAATACAAATAAAGCAAAATCTTTGTTGCTTTTGACTTGTCGGGGGTGCTGAAAACCAAATGGCTGACACTTACGAATATGGCCAACAAAGTAGCACAGAGAAAAGCAGAGAGTACATAAAATAAAATACAAAAAAAAAAGAAAATAAAAGAAAAGAAAAGAAAGAATGAAAAGCCGTAACCATAAAATGACGAATTTCAGCCGGCGACAAAACGGGGCCATAAAGCCTTTAAGGTAGACGTCGACTCTATTTTATTGCAGCGGAAATCACATCTCTTTCACTCATTGCTTGCTCTCCTTGTCACACTCCTATTGCCTTGTCTACTACTTTCTCTTTCACTCTCTCTCTCTCTCGTTATTCTCTTCCATTGCCAAAAATAAAAAAGAAATAACAAACAGCACGTAAAATTTGTCGCTTCCCGCTAAGAAAACGATAGAGAGAGTGAGACAGAGAGAGAAAGAGAGAGAGACAAAGTGTTGGGCGATTGGGTAATTTCCTAGGAAAAGGCACAAAAAAAAAAGAAGCAGCAAAAAACAAAAAGCAGAAAAAGTGAAAGACGAAACACGAAACAGGCAGTAAATATTTTTCACTATTTTTCCCAAAGCTGTTGACTGACTGACTGGATGACACTGACAGCCCGCTGAGTGGTTAAAAGAGACAAAAACTCAGAATGAGTAAGTGAAAGTAAAGTCCAAGCAAAAGCAAAGAAACCATTAGGAGAAGCAAGACCACTAAAGGCTCAACAACATGAAACAGTTAACAAAAAAAAAAAAAAAAAAAATACAGCGTATATATATATATATATATATATTGACAAAAGTAAAAGAATACTTGGTATATACGAGCGACCTAACTGAACTACTGTAAAAGTAACTCTTGTAACACTGGAAACAGTGGCTACTGCTGGTGTTTTTTTTTATACCTGGTAAGCCTAGCTTACAGTGTGCATCATGAGTCTGTGACCATCAGCAAATGTAAGTAACAGGCAAATGGAGCTGTGACAGATTGCCTGACGTTTTTATATGTAGTAATATTTTTGCACGGCATAAACTGTAGTTAAACATATCACATTGGTCTTGGAGTCTAAGAGTTAGAACTTCCTTTTGATATTATGCTATATTCTTCATCATCTGCAGAAATCGAACTTGATCGTACATAAAGATGTCTGCATTTTTATACACTAATCATATGAATAATCTATGAAAATTTTATTCAATTTACTTTACTTGTTTCCTTACATAGATACCGGGTATTTTAAAGTCGAACACATTGCTCTGGTTATAGCTTCTTTTGCAGTAATTAATTTTAAAGAATTTTTCACTTTTACTTTTGCCAAGCCTACATTAAATTTACTTTATAATTTTTAGTTACCAGTCAACTATCCATAAAAACTGTAGAAAAATTCAATGAAAATGTTATTGATTTCAGTTTTGTATACATCTCGATTAATGTTTCTACTTTCAATTCTATTTTTGTATTTTGTATAATTTCGTATATTTTGTACGCTAAATGGAAGACAAAACGTTCCCTTTGTATCGCAATCGAATTACTAGAACAAGAAGAAGAGGAAGTAGAAGAAGCAAGAAAAAAAAGGGGGAAAATATAAAGAAAAACATTGCACAGGACAACACCAGATACTTGGCAAGGACACTTTCAGTAGATGCAAAGAAATCTCATAAAATATGATACACTTACCTCACTTCCTTTTTTCTTTTTTTTTTGTGCACTTTTTTTTTGTCTTTTTCTTGTCTTGTTGTTGCTGTTCATCTTGAGAAACAATTTTTTAATATTTGGATACAAAAATAAAAAAAAAAAAATGGAGAAAAACTTGGTACATGCTCGAAATGACTTGACTTTTCTTATGTCGCCATCGTGAAGACAACAGTGAAAACAACAACAACAACAAGAACAACAACAAACAGTACAAAAAAAAGCAACAAGAAGAAAAATTGTGAGAAGTGGAAAAAATAATGACTTAAAAATACATAGGAAGCAGAGGCAAGTGCACAGCACAGAATGACATCCTGCACTGACTTGCCGGTCATCGTATACCATTTCTTTATATATATACATATATTTTTTTTTTTGCTTCTCCTTCTTCTCTGCTCCAAGTTACTCCACGTGCCTCCACGCGCCTCTGGCCATCCATTTAATTGTGTTAAGATCGAGGCTAACTCCCACTTTACTGCACTCTTCTGTGGTTGTATGTGTGTGTTTGTGTGTTAAGGGTTTGAGTTTTTTGTGTGTGTTTTATGCTTTTGATGTCTACTGTCTTTTAATGGGATGAGGGAAGCGTGGTGAAAAGGCAAAGAGGACAAACATGCCCACTTACGGCTCGTGGAATCACTCGAGATTGGGGTTTGGTGTCTTCTACTTTTGGTGTAGTGTACTGTGCCTTGCTCTGCTCTGCTTTGCTTTGGTTTGGTTTGCTTTGGTTTGGTTTGAGCTTCTTTTTACATATTTTGTGCTTTCGACTTGGCCTTTTCACTGCTTTACGCCTTCCGCTATCGTTTGCCTGCCCGTCCGTCCGTCCGTATCTTCTCTTGCTCTTCAGGCACTTTTCTGAAAGGCATTTAAGTTGGGTAAAGTATTTTTGGTTTAACTTTTTCGCATGCAGGCAATTCGACCACACTGAGCCTCAACTACTCTTCTCTTCTCATTGCTCACCTCCAATCTTCTCACTTCACTTCTCTTGATGTCTTCCTACAGCATTCTGTCCTGCTGCTTTTTCTTCTGACTGTTTCGCATGTTTTGTGGGCTGACAATTGGGTTTAAGCTATAGTGTGATGATGAAGGTAGAGGAAGTTGGTCGAAAGGGAAGGTCACAGAGAGTGAGAGAATGCTTTGGAGTACTTTGTATGGACTTGTTGTTTGGGTAGAGAGGGTCACAAGGGGTGTGGTTAAGGTTGAGGTATGGGTAAGGTTGAGGTCTAGTTGTGTTTGCGGTTTCGCATTTCGGCAAACAGTAAATAAGCGACGAGTACAAGGCAAAAGTCCAAAATGTCCAAAGTAAATAAATAAGCGTGGTTTCTGCTTTTGGCCAACAAATTGTTGAATACTGGCTTAAATTCCACAAAAACTTTATGTAATTGAATAACAAAACAAAATAAAACAAAAATAAAACAAAAACAAATAACTTTCAATCAGTGCAAATAAATGTCCAAAGTAAATAAATTAACATTTGCTTCGCTTTCACGATAAACACACACACACGCACACACACATGCACAGCTAATTTTCGTTTGATTTTCTGCTCATTTTTCTAGCCACAAAATCAAAATCTTACAATTTTATAAGCTGAGCATCTTTGCCTTCAATTAATAAGAAATACAGCTGAAAAGTATGCAACATTTTTTCAAAATGCCGCCAAGGAGCTTGAAAATATTCGCTACAATTGTAGAAAACTTTGCGAACTCACAAAATTGTGACAAAACAATATACGATATAAACAATTTTACATATCAAAGCTCGCAATGTAGTCTTTAGTAGTCGAAAGTAATATGAACGTGATGAATAATTTAAAATGAAATTTGTTGCATGAAAGTCATTTAATATCTAATATTATGCTATAAATTTGTCATTTAACATTCAATACTATATAGTATAAAAACGTTTTATGCAGATTTATATACATATAGTATATGATATATAAGCATAAGCAAGCAAATATTATTACAGCTCAATGGAAACGTCTTGCTGCATGATGAACTGCAAAGTGAAAGTAAACGAGGCTTGTTTTTTTTTTTTATCGTATTGCATTTGATAGGTTGGAAATTGAAGAAGATAAATGACATTCAGTGCTTGCCAAAGGAATCCAATTCGTTTGGCATTAGCGTCCACAACTTCAGCTTTAGCTTCAGCATGAGCATCAGTATTTAAGCCAACGAGCTTTATCAGGTGGCCTTTAACAATCTACCAATTCACCATCAGAACAATGCCTACAATGCTACTCTCTCTCTCTCTCTCTCTCTGCCTGTCTCTCTCTCTCTCGCTTTCACTATCTATATTTCTCGCTGTACTGAACCTGAGCGGAGCGTAAATGCAAATCATTATCAAGAACATTTGCATTGAGTGTACGTTGCGTGAGGCATATCAGAGGCAGCCAACGAGTAGACCACAATCCATGATACCCAACAACACGGCATAGTCCCAGCAGTCGACAGTAGCCACAGAGTATCAGGCGGGGCACAAATAGCTTATTGGGCCTAGCAGCGGATTATAAGCGTTGTCTATGTAGATTGCAGAGTGCAGTAGAGTAAAGTGAAGTGGAGTGAAGTGAAGTGCAACTACAGAGTACGCACTGTTACGTCTGCATTTGTTTGTAGAGTGAATACGAATTTTAGGCTGCTGTTACTGTTGTTGTTGTTCTTGCTTATGCTTTGACTATTAGCACTGATGCATCGTTGTTATAAATACATATTTGAAATTTACATTTCGGTTGCCAATGCGCGAATGTGAAATGTGAAATGCGAATGCGAATGCGAATGCGCAAGCGGAAATCCAATTTGTGGCATTCGCAATTCGAATGCCATGCAAACAAGTGAAATGAGTGCGAATTCCAAATGCTGCCACTTTTACAATGAATAACTCATCGTGTATTACATGGGAGTGTTGTGAGTGGTGCTTGGTGCTCGGTGCGTGGTGCGTGGTGCGTGGTGTGTGGTGTGTTGTGGGAAACTAAAACCATTTTATGATGTTCTCTTTGTGTGCGCGAACACGTGGCGTTTGCTTATTATTTACACAGACCTTTTGATATAACGCCTAAAAACAAAAGCATAAGACAAAACAAGAATAACAGTAACAATAACAACAATAACAACAACAATAACAACAACAGTAACAACAACTTGACTCAACTCACAGACTGATGCTAAAGGAATTTCTTTAGAGAAAAGTTTCTCAAGTTCGGCCCACGTAAACTATGAGCAAATGTTGAAGTGTTGTACATTATTCTTAACTTTTTTGGCGTTCGATAAGCCTACAAACAAAATTATGTTGACGATGATGATGATCGTAATGATGAAGTTTGCTGCTCAGATAACAACTTTTGTAGCCACAAAATTTTCTTTTTAAAGATATAAATACCAGTAGGCAAAAAACAAAAAAAAAAAAAAAACAGTCTCAGACCAATGAACTTTAAATTCATTTTTACCCAAAATAACAAAATTTCATTTTGTATTTTTATTTATTTTAATTTCATTTTTCTTTTGTTTTTTAATTTTTGGCAATATTTATTAAGCAAGTTAATGACTTAAATACTTAATTTAGGCAGAGGCATAGATCTTTCTAGCGTCTGCACATGACTTGTTTAATTTATGTTGTCTGTCTGCATAATTGTATGGAGAAGCTCGTCTGTGGCCTT
>JBAMBR010006264.1:0-27500 GCA_037044475.1 Zaprionus obscuricornis | reverse complement strand
GCAAACATCTATGGAAGCCGTAAGCAGTTTCCTGCTGGAATTGAGAACTTTCTTTCCAAATCATCGATTTTTAAAACAATTTATAAGTCGTACAACCCAAAAATTTTTCTTTCTTTTTTTTTTTTTGGGGTTTTTTCCACTGCCGGTTTGTATACAATTTATCTTCTGGGTTTTTCTTTGATTGTTTGGTTTTGCTTTTGTTTTTTGTTGGCTGAGGTGGTTACTGTAAAGTGACGCTGATGGATTGTGTTTTTGGCAAAAGTTGTGGCGGGCCTTGGTGGCATGATGAAAAACCAGTAACCAGATTTCAGCAATCCCACTATGTATCCAACCTTTGTGGCCATCGCTCTGAACCATTTGGCGCGTTTGTTTGTTTTGTTTTTGTTTTTTTTTGTTTTTTTTTTTTTTTTTTTGTTTCGTTTTGATCCCACTCTGTGTGTGGATATTGCAATATACATTAGATTTCTTTCAGCATCATTCCAAAGCAATAATCATAACCCATATTGGCAGGTACTGATCACGCTGATGTTTGATTCCAGATGTGTAAGGTTGACTGGCTTTGTAACTGATGCTTGTGATGATGCTGTCAGGCTGAGGCTGGAGTTCAGACCTCAAGTGATCTGCCCACCTCGGCCTCCCAAGTACCATTACAGGTACAAGCCACCACACCTGGCTAACCCTCACATACATACATACAAACTCACGTATTCCTGACATACATATCCCAATGTTCTGCTGATGTAGCCACCCGGGGTTGGTGCAGGGATGGGTGCGTGTGGTCATTGGGATCCTTGTGGTATGGTTTTGGAGTTGATCCGTGTGTGTATGAACCATGCCTGTCGGCCTAAAAACCCCAAATTGCCAAAAACAATCAGCGCCAAGTGTCACACGTATGGTTTTGTAGTTTATGATGTCTATCCAATTTCAGCCTGCCTGCCGCCGAGTCTGATCATCAGTCTGGTATACACATTGCAAGCCGGCCAGGCCTCCAGTTTCATTACAGACATATTTAATTTTGGCTTTCTTTAACTTTTTTTACTCTGTTTTTTTTTTTTGTTTAAATATTTGGTTTTTCCTTTTTTGTAGCTTATACTCAGTATATATGCCAAAGTGACAGGAAGCACAGATATGTAACGTAAAAAGTCAAAATCATTTTTATTTTAACAAAAAGTTTTTCAACAGCGAAAAAATTTCAAATTTCCAATGATTTTGAAAGCTTTTTTGAGAGTTGAGATAATCTGATTATAGAGTTCTTCCTCATATATATTCGGCAGAATTCGAAATATCAGAATCAATTAAATTTCCAACTAGTTTTAATAGATTTCTAACTAAACTTTAAGCTCAAACTTTTTTTTTTATTAGCTAACGATCTGTCAAGTTTTATTTTCGATGTTTGCTTACAGAGTATCTTATAGTCAGCATTTCATTTATTTTGCCTATGGTTTTTTTTGTGTTGAGCCTGCAACTCGTTGTAGTTGTCAGCGGCAGCATTCAATGTTTTTTTTTTTTGCGTTGCTTATGGCAGGAAATTGTTGTATGCAAACATTAAATTTTTAATAATTCTTTGCTTCTTTTTTCCGACCATTTTCATTTTCATTTCTTTGTTTTGATTTTGATTTTTGGATTTTTTTGGCTTTGTGAAAACCACAAAAAAAAAACAATAATGAAAATTTTATTTTCGGCTCATCGAAGATTTCATACCTTTGCAAGCTTAATCGAAAAGTTTTTCATACTTTCACTTAAATTTTTCATCGTTTATTTATTTATTTATTTTTTTTTTGCTATTGCGATTATATAATATAGTTGTCTGTGTAGGAACAGATTTGGCAGATATGTCTATGTCTTAACTAAACCCAAATCATTAGAGTTTCAATCGGATAACGGATAACAAACAAAAAAAAAAATTGTTTATCTTTAGGCTCAATTTATGGCCGATAAAAAAAAAAATATATAATATAATGAAAGCTGCTCGGCTGCTGATGCTTATCGCATAAATATATAATATATATTCAATGGCAAGTCAGCTGAATGTTTTCATCTAAGCGTAACAAACATTAGGCTCAAATGCATATACCCCTGGCAGGGTATAAAAGGTTAAACGTTTTGAAAAGTGCCAAAAATAACAAATAAGCGAAAAGCTTTTTCGGTTTAAGAAAGAATTTTGATTTTCTTTTTTTTCTGTTTTTTTTTTGTGTTGCAATTGTCGCTCACTTTGTACGTCATTCAATCATTTTGCTCTTGTTGCTGTCGTTGTTGTTGTTGTACATGTTTATTCAGTTTGTTGTCGCTGCTATTGTTATTTTCATTATTATTGTTGCTGTTGTTGTTGTTGTTATTGTTTATTTTTGTTATTGCTGAGTGTGTTCAGCAGTCAATAAAATGCTCATCGAATAAATCAAACAGCTTCAGGCATTTGTGGTCCAATAAATTGAATTGGAAAAAAATTAAAAACTTCTGACGAATAATTCGCAGTTTTCATTTTTATATTTTCTCTTTATGTGTTTGGTTTAATTTTATATAATTATTTATCTTTTAATTATATTAATTCTTGGTTTAAAATTACAAATATTTGTTATTAATTTGAAGTAAATATTATTTGCATTTATTTTTTTACAGATTATAAAATATATTTTTATTTACTTGCTTTAAGTCAAAAAAGTTTTGATTATATTTTCATAATTTATTTTTAAATTTATAGTAAATTATTTTCATTTTTTATATTTTTTTGCATTCAAATAATATTGGAAAATAATAATAAAATGTGCATGAAATTTGCATATAAAATAACAAGTGCAACATGCGACACACTGAACCGCAGTTGAGTTTCGATAAAAATCTCAGCACAGCAAATATAATTATCACACAAATTAGTTGGCTAATTATTTAAATTTGTCTGCGTTTGCTGGCAGCATTAGCAGTAGTAGCAGCAGTAGTAGCAAAAGTGAAAGATAAAGATAAAGAATCAAGGATAAGTGACTGCAGATAACGGTTGTAACTGTTGTCCACAGTTGCAATTGCAGTTGCAGTTGCAATTGCTGTTGCTGTTTGTTGTGGATAAAGTTTTGTTTCTGCAATTCCAGTTACTGTTTCCTTTTCCTTTTCCACTTCCGTTTCTGTTCTTCTTTCTATTCCCATTCACATTGCCAATCCCAATGCTGTTCCCATTCTTATTCCTATTCCCATTTGCTGTTACTCTGTTCCAGTTTTAGTTCCAGCTCTAATTAGCGCTCCCAAGATATTCAAGATGCAACGTAATTAAATGTAGTTTTAAGTGATGCAAGGACTTTAATTACTCCACAACTGCAACGGCTGCTGCCGCTGCTGCTGTTGCTGCCGCTGCTGCTGTTACTGCTCTTGGCCAGATATACAGTTGTTGGTAACTTCATTGCGACAACTGTGCAATAACAACAGCAACAACTCAAATGACGGCCAAGTTTTTGGTAAACGGCAAAACTTGCTGGCACAAATTAATCATAACTTTGAAGGCGTCTGTTGCATTCAGCTGCTGGCGAATTGGAAATGCAATATGAGTACTCGTCCAACAGATTTCCCCATCCAACCCTCCTTCTCTGCCTCCCATCAATTCATCCTTCCATCTTCAGCTTCTTCGTCGTGACATCATGCCTGCACAGGCAACTATTAAAAGCGTGTTAGATTTTTGTCTGCCTTAGGCTAAAGATATGTAGCACGTTCACGATTTGCATATAAATGTATATATATATATATATATATATATAGTCTATAGTCTATTTGGCCCATTCGTTTTATCCGTTGTTATATTCTAATAAATTTCAGACATTCTTCAACATTTATCAAACAAGATGGTAAGGAAAAAAAAAAAAAAAAACTTTCAACTGTTGCAGCTGCGCATTGTCAGATGAAATAAAATCCTTTAGCTATTCTTTTAGTGAGTAAAAACTTTAGTAATATACGAAAACTTGCCAACATACACCCCAGAGGCCCATTGTCATGAGTTGTCTGTGGATGAGCTGCGACTTTTCCTTGAAAGTCGCAACGAAATAGGTCGAAAAAAATGAAGCTCACAAAAAAAAAAAAATGTATGACAATTGTAAAAGAAAGCTAAAGTTGTAAGGAAAAGAAACTTGCGAGAGTTCATAAACAAATGCTGCATAAATTTCATTTTTTTTTAGCGTATGCTAATAAAATAAGACTATTAAATTATTATCTGTAACCCTTAAGAATCTTACAAACTAAACTAACTAAAAGCGTTTCTCTCTTTGCTACAATGCGTCGACGGGCAACTTTAATAGTTTAAGGCAATAGTTTATTTATTTTCAACTTTTTTTTTTTGAGTTTGTCTATGCGAAAAATAAATTTGCATTACATTTGACATCCTCGATAAAAGTCGTAATTGTTTTTTAAAAAATTTGTTTAATTGCATAGAAATCTAATTAAACTCAAACTGCAAAAATTTTATTTTAAATTGTAATTCAAATCTTATCTGCAAACTGTTTGCAATTGAACTGCTTGGTGGAGTCGTGCAGTGTGTATGCACTGCTTGCTCGTGTGTATTATAATAGCCGGTCAAAAGCTAAGTGCTATAAATATGTTGTGATGTTTTATAGCAATTTGAATATTGTCTGCCTTGCAAGCAGTGCACTGCTTGTTTTTGTGCGCTAAAATTCAAATAGTTTCGTCAAAAAATGAAGTATTGAATTTAAGCTTCTAACAATATTAATATATATAATCTATATAAAAAAAACAATAAAGTATCATTTGATATAAAATTAAATTTCGATTGTTTTTTTTATTTTTTTTGTGTTTGCTCGTATTTATTGCAGAGAATGGCGCGTTTTAAGAAACGCAAAATTTGTATTGCGATATTGCATAATAAATACAGAATTTCAATAAATAATATAAATAGCTAAAACCTAGTTTCAAGTAAGCACATAAATTAATTTAATTTACTTTAAGGTGTCCAGTCAATAAGCACTAAAAAAAAATAGCAAGAACATCATCCCCGACCACATTTAGACCTCATTACACTCCAGATACAGTTGACGGCAATCGAAACCAGAACGTCCCCTGCGTCCAGCATCATACAAATTCTCAAAGCTGCTACCGCTGCTGCGACCCAACATATAGCTAGTGGCATAACTAAAGAAGTAAATAAAGAAAAATATGAATAAATATCAATTATTACTGCAAATTGTGGCAACTTACGATCCGAGCTGACAGAAGATGCTGCTACCACCAATTTCACGCACACAATCCGTATTAGCATCACACATATAACGCTGCATGCACTTGTCTTCCGAGTTGCGATATGTGCGCACGTAGCCCTTGAAGAGCGCAATGCCAGCAACAGCAGCATCGCTTACCGAATCACGTTTGCCAAGCGAGCGAGCAGTCAGCGAGCGATGGGAGAATGAAGTCTTCAATGCATCGAGTAGATTCATCACGATCTGAATGAACTGTGAATGGCCAATGTCGAGAGTTTTGGTTGTAGATGGGCGTGTCAGCGGGGTTAGTGGAGAGAAGAAAAAGAGTGGAGAGAGCGGACAGGTTGAAGGAGAGTGAAGGGAATTGCGAAGCATTAGTTAATTAGTTTTGCATTGTTGTTGTTGTTGTTGTTGTTGTTCGCTGTGCCAATATTAAAGCTAAGTACTATGTAAATATAGAGTGTATGTAAATGTGTTTCAGAGTGTGTGTGTGTGTGTGTGAGTTTGTGAATATTTGTGAGAATTACTAATTTACACTGGCAACAACACTTTGCAACAAGAATTGGGCACCGCAAGCTAAAAATTTAATCTCAAAGTCAATAGCTGAAATTTTGCTATAAATCTTTGAACTATTTATCGAAATGTATATCGATTAAAAGTCAACTTTAGATAGATCAAAATCACACTCAATCATTGTGAGTTCGAGTTCTTGGCTTGTGGAAATGGAAGTGGAAGGAAAGTGGGGAAGATCACCTCAACTTTGTTGCATAGTGTACATTTTGCTGTTGTGTATTTTGATTTCTTGTAATTGTGGCTATATCAGTGCTGTGTTGTTATTGTTGTTGGAGTGTTGTGGGTGGAAAGCAATAATGGTTTTACCTCGCCAGCTTGCTTGGCCATCGAGTTGACTTGATCTGGATCTCTGGTGCCCAACACGGACGACAGCACAGCCGCCAAGATGCCCTGTGCGAATTGGTTTTGAGAGGTTCAGGAATAGCAGGAAATTAAAATCAAATAAAAAAAAAAAAAAAAACACAAAAAACACAAAGACAAGACCAATCACCAGATGAGTATAAACATCAGTTATAAGTATAATAAAAATGAAACCCAAATCGATAAAAATAAAAAAAAAAAAACAATCAAAAATAATGAAAACAAAAAATTAAAGAAATTATTTTCGGCATGCCGAAGATTTTATTTACTCTTGCAAGCTTTAACTTTACTTCACTAGCGGCTCGATCAGCAAAGTATTGATAATCACGAAGCCCAACCTAAATCAAGGACTTTTTAGCCAAATAGTTCAAATAGTTCAACAATGAAAACAGTTTTTTATATAAAGTTTCAATTTTTGATTGATCGTTCCTATAGCAGCTATATGATATATATAGTAGTATGAATTGGAACAAAGTTCACTGACACGTTGAAGTCGTGAGGTAACTAAAGTCAAGTGAGCTTCCATTAGATTGAGTAACAAAGAAACATGTTTTCCAAAAAAAAAAAAAAAAACAAATCAATTTTCAACTTATTTTTCTAATAATATAATATAATATAATATTCTATATAATATAGTAGTAGTACGATCTGGCTCAGACTGGCTTGTATATAGCTTAGAGTCAAGTTGCAAGTTTAACTTGATATTGATATATTTTCATCGATTTAGATGTTGATTGTGATTACGAATATAAATATATACTTTATGAGTTCTGCCTACATCCTACATCTGTTACAAGCTGCTTATAAAAACTAATATAGACTTGCAAGAGTATAAAACAATAAGCAAATGGCACAAAAGCGACATTAAAGAAAATAAAAATAAATGAAATAGAAAAGCAGCAGAAGTTAAAATATAATTTATGCAAAGTCAATTACCTGCATGGGGGAACCGCCATTGTCGACCTTGTCAATGCCATCGCTAGGGGCGCCGCCTCCCAGGAGTGTGTTAATTATGCGTAGACCTAACAAAAAGCAAGCAAAAAAAGTTTAGCAGACACAGACATGAGACATAAAGGTTAAAGGACAAAGGATTAAGGATTAAGGATTAATATTAAAAACAAGTTAACTTACCCATCGAGATGACATTAGCCCATGGGCTACCGCCGAGACCAATGGGACCGTCGACATCATCAGATTTTGTTGGTGCATTGGCGGCGCCATTAAAGAACATGGTCATCACAGTGGACAACATGTTGGACCAGGTGAAGCCACCAGGTCCACCAACACTCTCTTGTATCTGATTGCCTTCAATTTCATCCTCAATGTCATCGAGCGCCACTTTCTTCGAGGCATTTGGTTTTACAGCAAATTTACGTGCACTGCTCTCCGGCCGATAGACTGGAGACTGTTGCTGCTGTTGTTGTTGCACTTGAAGTTGTCGCTGATAAATCTCCTGCTGTGGATAGGCATAGCTAAGCAGCAGACAATTGGTGGCCACAATGGAGAGCAGCAGGTAAGCATTTAGTTTGCGTTGATTCAACATTTTTGCACTAGCTGCAAAAAAAAAATAAAATAAAATAAAATATAAAAAATAAATAATAATAAAAAAATAATAAAACGAATAGAATAAAATATAAGAAATTATAATAATAAATATAAAATTATTAAAATAAAATGTAAAAATTAATAAAACTAAAATAATAATAATAATAAAAATAGAATTAAAAAATATTAATAATAAAAACAAATTAAAAAAATAAATAATAAAATAATAAAACTTAAACAAATAAAATAAAATATAAAAATTGAATAACAATAAAAAGAAATTGAAAAAATAAAATAGTAATAAAAATAAAATGAAAAAAATAATAATAATAATAAAATATAAAAAATGAATTATAAAAAAATGAATGATAATAAAATAAAATATAAGACGTTATATTGAAATGAAATATAAAAATTAATTAAATTAATATATTAATAATAAAAATAAAATGAAAAAAATAATAAAAATAAAATGAAAAAAATAATAAAAAATAAAATGAATAATTATAAAATGAACAATAATAAACTAAAGTATAAAGCAAAGTTTGTTTCTTCAGTCATTCGTTAGTTTTGTTTAGCCATTGCCATTGCAATTGCTCTGTGCAGCTTTTTCTTATTGTAAACCTGTTCAAATGCCACATAACACTTTCACATTAGCATTTTGTAGACGAGTTGTTTGAACCTGTGCACGAATCGAGCATTTAAATGAGTCAACAACAACAACAACAACAACAACAATTCCTAGCAATTGCCACGTGCATTGGCTTGCGAGTTAGTTGACCTAATTGTATGAACAGTGCAGTGGCATAGACTAACAGTGCGGGACAAAGTGTACAGAGAGGGACGCAGCTTGAGGCTTTGAATTTACTGTTTGTAGGAGCAACATTTTTGTTTGCTCAAGACTGCCAGTTTTGTTCGAATCGGGCAACTATATCATAGGGCTCAAAAGTTATCACAAAAATTGTTAGTTAAGCTTGAAATCTGCATTATCAACTCTATATTCTATATTTCTCTTATATCTTTTGTTATTTTACTGCCTCTCACTCTTTTACTCTCACGCTCTCTCTCTATTAATCTTATTATTTCTATAGCATTCTCATTAGAAATATAACATCGCCTTTAAGTAGCAAGATTAAGTATATAGAACTTTAAATAATTCCATTAACTGAAAAACCATAAAAAAATATAATTAAAAAGAAAAGAAGCAAAAATGATTTAATTCACACGCAGCAAAGAAAAGAAATTTAAATTTCATTGGAAGAAATAAAAGCATTTAAAATGAAAGCATAGTTAAGAAATGCAAAAGTATTTCCGAAATCCTAAAAGAAATACATAAAGTTAGCAAGTACAAGTATAGAGACATCTATGTACTATGTTATGATGATGATGATAATGATGATGATGATGATGATGATGATAATGTTACTTATGCTGGAAACTAGTCTAACTAGATGGCAATTAAAGTGGAAGCAGTTTTTTGTTTGGGTCAATGCGAACCTGTTCGCAGTCATTTGGCCCGACTGGGGGCCATATAACTGAGTGAGAGCGAACCAAGAAAGCGGCCACAATACAACGAAATTGGTCAAGACTTGGAAGCCTAAACAGACAACACCGGCAACACCCAAGATATGTCTTTATTAAAGAAGGCAACAAAAAAAAATAAAAAAATAAAATAAAATTAAAAAAAAAAAAAAAATAGAAAGAAATTTTTATATATAATAAGACAAGACAATTAGTTGTTAACTATATATGCATGCTTGTATATATATATATATATATATTTCGTATGTATGGTATGCGATACTTTAGAAAGCAGCTGCAAATTATGGACAGTTAGTCAGTTTAGTATACAGTAGTCGATAGTCTATAGTCTATAGTCTATAGTTATATAGCAATTGTATCTGTTGCTGAAGACTTCCTGAATAACTGAATTATTGCGCATGTTATCGCGTTGTTCGAATGGAAATTAGCTTAAAATCATCATCGAGTAAGAGAGAACAGTTCAAGAATTGTACGGCATCTTCAATCATTATGTTAAAAGAACCAGTTCTAACGGTGCATCATGCTACACAGATGTCATGCAACAGCTTACAGCTTACAGCTTACAGCTTACCGTTAAAAAATAATAATAATGAAGAGTTGAAAGAAAAAGAGAAGAAAAAAAAATGAGTAGATGCCTGGCGCTAAAGAATGCCAATAGATGGCCATAAGACATGCGATTGCATTGATTTCCATTTAATTGTCTGTTCAGCTAGAAGTGGAAGTTGCAGTTGCAGTTGTAGTTGCTGTTGCAGTTGTAGCTGAAGTTGCCAACGGGTACGGCAAACACTCAAAGCGAATGGCACAACTTTTATTCTCTCTTTCACGCTCTTTCGCTCTCTCTCTCTCTCAACAGTTTTAGTTTATCATAGAAATGTAAATTGTTTTGCACACATATTGCTTGCAGCGATCATTAATCATTAATCAATCTTTTGCGACACAGTTATAAACAAAAAAAAAAAATATAAATATATATATATATATGTTTAAGAAAAAAACAAGAGTCCGTTCGCTTTTGAAATTATTGCTCCTATGTAAATTTAGAAAGCTGCGAGCAGAACATCGTGCAACATCACTTTGAACGACTGAACGCAACATTTACGTTCCATGGGAACGTGCATTGCTACTTTTGCTCTATCTTTTTATTTATCTCTATTTCTCTATTCCTCTTTCTTTTGCTCATTTCAAGCTAAACGCAAGTTAATGATCTTTTGTGTGGATCACACCATGGTGTCAATGAGGAAATTACTCAAGAATCTCTTATTATATAAATGTTAGAGTATGCATTGAGAATGTCACTTTGAGAAGATATTTGAAGAGTTTAAATATTTTTACTACAAGTAAAAGGTAGAAATTCTTTATTAGAAAAATTAGAATTAGAATTTATTTCAATTTAATAGGCATGAAAAACAAATTAATTAACATTTTGAAGGAAATTTTAATTCATATTTTATAATTTTTTTAATAAGTAAAATATAAAGATATAAATATAAATGTTCATAAATATGTAAACATATTTTATTTTATTTAAACATTTTAATTTATGTCAAAAACACAACATCACTTTGATTTTACTTAACAAATTTCGATTATAATTTGTAAGTAATTTAAAATTTAATTTTGAAGGATATTAAAAAATTTTAATTTTTATTTTTAATATTTTAAATAAATAATTTACAAAGATATATAAATATAATATACAAATGTAAACTATTTTTTTTTTTATTAATAATTTAAATAAATAAATTTTAATTATTTTTTGTAAGCAATTTATTCAAGTGATTTATCTATAATATTTTTTTATTACAGATATAATCAAATGTAATAAATTTTGGTTAACTCTAATATCTTCTAAGCATTTACCACAAGCACATTATGATATAATATTCTTATAGCATTTCCAGTTAATGTTTTATTTTAGTAATGAGCGCTGTGACGCCTCAGTGCGTATTGCATGTTACTATATGAAATTAATTGAAATATGATTGAGATATTTATAGTTAGTAGGTAACTGTGTATATGGTATATGATAGTAACTACTATATATGTATGTATGTATGGCAGTTTAATGGACTTCTCTTCTTGGACCTTGTAGCACGCAACTTTTACTTTCACGGCCAGTGAAATTGCATTAAGTCTTGGCAATTAAACGATGCTCGAATGTGCTTGTGGTAAATGCTTAGAAGAATGTAGAGTTAACCAAAACAAAAATTGCATTTATATTTTTTGAGGTCGTATTGCTTGTTGAACTTTCCAGTAAGTTCGTGTCTTAAGTCTTTCGTTTTACTTGATGGTCAAACACCTGAATCTGAATCTGCCGTTAAACATAACCAGTGGCTAGCGGTACATTGACAACATACTGTGCTGCATTTAAATGCGTTTGGGGAAAATGTGACATTTATTTTTTATCGATCATTTGGTAACAAATATGCGGCCAACACACGCGTCTATCTGTTCACAAATTACAAACGCATTCAACGGAAATGACGCAATAATACAACGATGAACATAATCGCATTGAATCGAAATACCGTTAAATTTACATACAAATCTTCAGTGGGAAGCTCACACACATACACATACACACACAAAACACACACACATATGATATGATATGTTGCTATGATTAAGACTACTTGACTTAAGACAAGTCCAAAGGAAAGTTGCATGTGTCATGAGAGTGTCATGCAACAGTTGCACTTGCAGCAGCCAACATTTGTTTCCATTTTACTTTTACCTGACCTGAATGCGCATATAAAATAATAATAATAATAATAATAATCATCATCATTATTTATAAGCTGCACGAAAGCAGAACAAATTGCAGCTTAAACTTCATTTTATATCTGTTGCAGTTGATGGCCAAATTGCAGTTGTCACAGTTTGCATGACAGCTGCTACAGTTAACTGTAAACTGAACATTTCGTTCATTGTGTTTGTGCAAATTATAGCAATGTTTCTTGTCAATGCTTCAAAATTGTCTACAAAAAAAATTTATTTTTCAAATTTTCACTTATTGCAAAGATGCCAACAACTTGTTAATTTGAAACAACATTTGATTGACAATTTAATATATAGAATAACAATTTTCTTTTTATTATTTATTTTTATTATTTATATTATTTAATAAGCAAAGTTAAAACAAGATTAATCTTACAAAATTTAAAATGTAAAAAAATTTAATAAATAATAAAATATCAAAAAATATTTTTTATTATTTAAATTATAAATTTAAATTATAAATAGAAAATAATTACATTGGAAAAATTATAACTATTAAATGTTAAATAATTTATCTTTTTAATTTAAATATTTTTTATTTTATTTTTTTATTATATTTTATTTTTTTTTTACTAAAGGTTGTAAATATATTTATTTAAAAAATATTTATGTTTTATAATTTCATAATTATTTATGATTTTTTTTTTATTTTAACCAATTTATATTTTATTTATATATTTTTAATCATATTTTTTTTTTTTTAATAAAAATTGTAAATATATAAATTTAAAAAAACTTGATAATTTTTTATCTTTTTTTCGTATTTTAAAGGTAATTTTAATCTTTATATACTTTATATTTTATTAATATTTAAAAAAAATCTATAAAATTCCACATGGAATTTTTATTTTGTAAATTAGCAAAATTCGAATATATTTATTGAATAAATTTTTGAAAATTTCTAGCTAAATTCCTAAAACATTTTTATTTTCTATTATTTTCATATCTGGTTTATTCATCTGCTCTAATTTTTTAATTACAATTTTCTTCTATTCTTTTTTATTTTAATTTTATGAATTTATAAATTATCTGTTCATTTAGTTAGCACTCTTTCATCATGATCTTCAAGTTAATGGAAGCCAATGAATAAAATGAAAACAAAAAAAAAAAAAGACAAATAAATAAAAAAATAAAATTTAGCGGTAACAAAATTTATTGAACACGCTTCAACAGTTGAAAGAAAAACTTTCACCGCGAAGTCGGTAAACAAAAATAAAAATAATAAAAACAACAACAGCAACTGCAATAACAACAATAGCAGCAACATCAGCAGCAGCAACAACAGTTTGTTGACAACGTAGTAGAAGCCGCAAAATACGAAAAAAGAAAACAACAACAACAACAACAATAACAAACGCAACAAAAGCCACATATAATTATGAAATTATAAAACATAAATATTTTTTAAATAAATATATTTACAACCTTTAGTAAAAAAAAATAAAATATAATAAAAAAATAAAATAAAAAATATTTAAATTAAAAAGATAAATTATTTAACATTTAATAGTTATAATTTTTCCAATGTAATTATTTTCTATTTATAATTTAAATTTACTTACAAATTATAATCGAAATTTGTTAAGTAAAATCAAAGTGATGTTGTGTTTTTGACATAAATTAAAATGTTTAAATAAAATAAAATATGTTTACATATTTATGAACATTTATATTTATATCTTTATATTTTACTTATTAAAAAAATTATAAAATATGAATTAAAATTTCCTTCAAAATGTTAATTAATTTGTTTTTCATGCCTATTAAATTGAAATAAATTCTAATTCTAATTTTTCTAATAAAGAATTTCTACCTTTTACTTGTAGTAAAAATATTTAAACTCTTCAAATATCTTCTCAAAGTGACATTCTCAATGCATACTCTAACATTTATATAATAAGAGATTCTTGAGTAATTTCCTCATTGACACCATGGTGTGATCCACACAAAAGATCATTAACTTGCGTTTAGCTTGAAATGAGCAAAAGAAAGAGGAATAGAGAAATAGAGATAAATAAAAAGATAGAGCAAAAGTAGCAATGCACGTTCCCATGGAACGTAAATGGTTCTTTTAACATAATGATTGAAGATGCCGTACAATTCTTGAACTGTTCTCTCTTACTCGATGATGATTTTAAGCTAATTTCCATTCGAACAACGCGATAACATGCGCAATAATTCAGTTATTCAGGAAGTCTTCAGCAACAGATACAATTGCTATATAACTATAGACTATAGACTATAGACTATCGACTACTGTATACTAAACTGACTAACTGTCCATAATTTGCAGCTGCTTTCTAAAGTATCGCATACCATACATACGATATATATATATATATATATATATATATACAAGCATGCATATATAGTTAACAACTAATTGTCTTGTCTTATTATATATAAAAATTTCTTTCTATTTTTTTTTTTTTAATTTTATTTTATTTATTTTTTTTTTGTTGCCTTCTTTAATAAAGACATATCTTGGGTGTTGCCGGTGTTGTCTGTTTAGGCTTCCAAGTCTTGACCAATTTCGTTGTATTGTGGCCGCTTTCTTGGTTCGCTCTCACTCAGTTATATGGCCCCCAGTCGGGCCAAATGACTGCGAACAGGTTCGCATTGACCCAAACAAAAAACTGCTTCCACTTTAATTGCCATCTAGTTAGACTAGTTTCCAGCATAAGTAACATTATCATCATCATCATCATCATCATCATTATCATCATCATCATAACATAGTACATAGATGTCTCTATACTTGTACTTGCTAACTTTATGTATTTCTTTTAGGATTTCGGAAATACTTTTGCATTTCTTAACTATGCTTTCATTTTAAATGCTTTTATTTCTTCCAATGAAATTTAAATTTCTTTTCTTTGCTGCGTGTGAATTAAATCATTTTTGCTTCTTTTCTTTTTAATTATATTTTTTTATGGTTTTTCAGTTAATGGAATTATTTAAAGTTCTATATACTTAATCTTGCTACTTAAAGGCGATGTTATATTTCTAATGAGAATGCTATAGAAATAATAAGATTAATAGAGAGAGAGCGTGAGAGTAAAAGAGTGAGAGGCAGTAAAATAACAAAAGATATAAGAGAAATATAGAATATAGAGTTGATAATGCAGATTTCAAGCTTAACTAACAATTTTTGTGATAACTTTTGAGCCCTATGATATAGTTGCCCGATTCGAACAAAACTGGCAGTCTTGAGCAAACAAAAATGTTGCTCCTACAAACAGTAAATTCAAAGCCTCAAGCTGCGTCCCTCTCTGTACACTTTGTCCCGCACTGTTAGTCTATGCCACTGCACTGTTCATACAATTAGGTCAACTAACTCGCAAGCCAATGCACGTGGCAATTGCTAGCAATTGTTGTTGTTATTGTTGTTGTTGTTGACTCATTTAAATGCTCGATTCGTGCACAGGTTCAAACAACTCGTCTACAAAATGCTAATGTGAAAGTGTTATGTGGCATTTGAACAGGTTTACAATAAGAAAAAGCTGCACAGAGCAATTGCAATGGCAATGGCTAAGCAAAACTAACGAATGACTGAAGAAACAAACTTTGCTTTATACTTTAGTTTATTATTATTCATTTTATAATTATTCATTTTATTTTTTATTATTTTTTTCATTTTATTTTTATTATTTTTTCATTTTATTTTTATTATTAATATTTTAATTTAATTAATTTTTATATTTCATTTCAATATAACGTCTTATATTTTATTTTATTTATTTTATTATTATTTTTTTATTGTTATTCATTTTTTATATTTTATTTCATTTATTTAGTTTTTTTTTTTATTTTTATTTTTTTCATTTTATTTTTATTATTATTTTATTTTTTTTTTTCAATTTATTTTTATTATTATTTTTTTTATTTTTTTATATTTTATTTTATTTGTTTAAGTTTTATTATTTATTTTTTTAATTTGTTTTTATTATTTATATTTTTTAATTCTATTTTTATTATTATTATTATTTTAGTTTTATTAATTTTTACATTTTATTTTAATCATTTTATATTTATTATTATAATTTCTTATATTTTATTTTATTCGTATTATTATTATTTTTTTATTATTATTAATTTTTTATATTTTATTTTATTTTATTTTTTTTTTGCAGCTAGTGCAAAAATGTTGAATCAACGCAAACTAAATGCTTACCTGCTGCTCTCCATTGTGGCCACCAATTGTCTGCTGCTTAGCTATGCCTATCCACAGCAGGAGATTTATCAGCGACAACTTCAAGTGCAGCAACAACAGCAGCAACAGTCTCCAGTCTATCGGCCGGAGAGCAGTGCACGTAAATTTGCTGTAAAACCAAATGCCTCGAAGAAAGTGGCGCTCGATGACATTGAGGATGAAATTGAAGGCAATCAGATACAAGAGAGTGTTGGTGGACCTGGTGGCTTCACCTGGTCCAACATGTTGTCCACTGTGATGACCATGTTCTTTAATGGCGCCGCCAATGCACCAACAAAATCTGATGATGTCGACGGTCCCATTGGTCTCGGCGGTAGCCCATGGGCTAATGTCATCTCGATGGGTAAGTTAACTTGTTTTTAATATTAATCCTTAATCCTTTGTCCTTTAACCTTTATGTCTCATGTCTGTGTCTGCTAAACTTTTTTTGCTTGCTTTTTGTTAGGTCTACGCATAATTAACACACTCCTGGGAGGCGGCGCCCCTAGCGATGGCATTGACAAGGTCGACAATGGCGGTTCCCCCATGCAGGTAATTGACTTTGCATAAATTATATTTTAACTTCTGCTGCTTTTCTATTTCATTTATTTTTATTTTCTTTAATGTCGCTTTTGTGCCATTTGCTTATTGTTTTATACTCTTGCAAGTCTATATTAGTTTTTATAAGCAGCTTGTAACAGATGTAGGATGTAGGCAGAACTCATAAAGTATATATTTATATTCGTAATCACAATCAACATCTAAATCGATGAAAATATATCAATATCAAGTTAAACTTGCAACTTGACTCTAAGCTATATACAAGTCAGTCTGAGCCAGATCGTAATACTACTATATTTTATCATATATTATAAAGTTGCCATTAGAAAAATAAGTTGAAAATTGATTTTTTTTTTTGGAAAAAAATTTTCTTTGTTACTTAATCTAATGGAAGCTCACTTGACTTTAGTTTCCTCACGACTTCAACGTGTCAGTGAACTTTGTTCCAATTCATACTACTATATATATCATATAGCTGCTATAGGAACGATCAATCAAAAATTGAAACTTTATATAAAAAACTGTTTTCATTGTTGAACTATTTGAACTATTTGCCTAAAAATTGTTGAGTTTAGGTTTGGCTTCGTGATTATCAATACTTTGCTGATCGAGCCGCTAGTGAAGTAAAGTTAAAGCTTGCAAGAGTAAATAAAATCTTCGGCATGCCGAAAATAATTTCTTTAATTTTTTGTTTTCTTTATTTTTGATTGTTTTTTTTTTTTTATTTTTATCGATTTGGGTTTCATTTTTATTATACTTATAACTGATGTTTATACTCATCTGGTGTTTGGTCTTGTCTTTGTGTTTTTTGTGTTATTTTTTTTTTTTTTGTTGATTTGATTTTAATTTCCTGCTATTCCTGAACCTCTCAAAACCAATTCGCACAGGGCATCTTGGCGGCTGTGCTGTCGTCCGTGTTGGGCACCAGAGATCCAGATCAAGTCAACTCGATGGCCAAGCAAGCTGGCGAGGTAAAACCATTATTGCTTTCCACCCACAACACTCCAACAACAATAACAACACAGCACTGATATAGCCACAATTACAAGAAATCAAAATACACGACAACAGCAAAATGTACACTATGCAACAAAGTTGAGGTGATCTTCCCCACTTTCCTTCCACTTCCATTTCCACAAGCCAAGAACTCGAACTCACAATGATTGAGTGTGATTTTGATCTATCTAAAGTTGACTTTTAATCGATATACATTTCGATAAATAGTTCAAAGATTTATAGCAAAATTTCAGCTATTGACTTTGAGATTAAATTTTTAGCTTGCGGTGCCCAATTCTTGTTGCAAAGTGTTGTTGCCAGTGTAAATTAGTAATTCTCACAAATATTCACAAACTCACACACACACACACACACTCTGAAACACATATACATACACTCTATATTTACATAGTACTTAGCTTTAATATTGGCACAGCGAACAACAAGAACAACAACAACAACAACAATGCAAAACTAATTAACTAATGCTTCGCAATTCCCTTCACTCTCCTTCAACCTGTCCGCTCTCTCCACTCTTTTTCTTCTCTCCACTAACCCCGCTGACACGCCCATCTACAACCAAAACTCTCGACATTGGCCATTCACAGTTCATTCAGATCGTGATGAATCTACTCGATGCATTGAAGACTTCATTCTCCCATCGCTCGCTGACTGCTCGCTCGCTTGGCAAACGTGATTCGGTAAGCGATGCTGCTGTTGCTGGCATTGCGCTCTTCAAGGGCTACGTGCGCACATATCGCAACTCGGAAGACAAGTGCATGCAGCGTTATATGTGTGATGCTAATACGGATTGTGTGCGTGAAATTGGTGGTAGCAGCATCTTCTGTCAGCTCGGATCGTAAGTTGCCACAATTTGCAGTAATAATTGATATTTATTCATATTTTTCTTTATTTACTTCTTTAGTTATGCCACTAGCTATATGTTGGGTCGCAGCAGCGGTAGCAGCTTTGAGAATTTGTATGATGCTGGACGCAGGGGACGTTCTGGTTTCGATTGCCGTCAACTGTATCTGGAGTGTAATGAGGTCTAAATGTGGTCGGGGATGATGTTCTTGCTATTTTTTTTTAGTGCTTATTGACTGGACACCTTAAAGTAAATTAAATTAATTTATGTGCTTACTTGAAACTAGGTTTTAGCTATTTATATTATTTATTGAAATTCTGTATTTATTATGCAATATCGCAATACAAATTTTGCGTTTCTTAAAACGCGCCATTCTCTGCAATAAATACGAGCAAACACAAAAAAAAAATAAAAAAAACAATCGAAATTTAATTTTATATCAAATGATACTTTATTGTTTTTTTTTTATATAAATTATATATATTAATATTGTTAGAAGCTTAAATTTAATACTTCATTTTTTGACGAAACTATTTGAATTTTAGCGCACAAAAACAAGCAGTGCACTGCTTGCAAGGCAGACAATATTCAAATTGCTATAAAACATCACAACATATTTATAGCACTTAGCTTTTGACCGGCTATTATAATACACACGAGCAAGCAGTGCATACACACTGCACGACTCCACCAAGCAGTTCAATTGCAAGCAGTTTGCAGATAAGATTTGAATTACAATTTAAAATAAAATTTTTGCAGTTTGAGTTTAATTAGATTTCTATGCAATTAAACAAATTTTTTAAAAAACAATTACGACTTTTATCGAGGATGTCAAATGTAATGCAAATTTATTTTTCGCATAGACAAACTCAAAAAAAAAAGTTGAAAATAAATAAACTATTGCCTTAAACTATTAAAGTTGCCCGTCGACGCATTGTAGCAAAGAGAGAAACGCTTTTAGTTAGTTTAGTTTGTAAGATTCTTAAGGGTTACAGATAATAATTTAATAGTCTTATTTTATTAGCATACGCTAAAAAAAAATGAAATTTATGCAGCATTTGTTTATGAACTCTCGCAAGTTTCTTTTCCTTACAACTTTAGCTTTCTTTTACAATTGTCATACATTTTTTTTTTTTTGTGAGCTTCATTTTTTTCGACCTATTTCGTTGCGACTTTCAAGGAAAAGTCGCAGCTCATCCACAGACAACTCATGACAATGGGCCTCTGGGGTGTATGTTGGCAAGTTTTCGTATATTACTAAAGTTTTTACTCACTAAAAGAATAGCTAAAGGATTTTATTTCATCTGACAATGCGCAGCTGCAACAGTTGAAAGTTTTTTTTTTTTTTTCCTTACCATCTTGTTTGATAAATGTTGAAGAATGTCTGAAATTTATTAGAATATAACAACGGATAAAACGAATGGGCCAAATAGACTATAGACTATATATATATATATATATATATATACATTTATATGCAAATCGTGAACGTGCTACATATCTTTAGCCTAAGGCAGACAAAAATCTAACACGCTTTTAATAGTTGCCTGTGCAGGCATGATGTCACGACGAAGAAGCTGAAGATGGAAGGATGAATTGATGGGAGGCAGAGAAGGAGGGTTGGATGGGGAAATCTGTTGGACGAGTACTCATATTGCATTTCCAATTCGCCAGCAGCTGAATGCAACAGACGCCTTCAAAGTTATGATTAATTTGTGCCAGCAAGTTTTGCCGTTTACCAAAAACTTGGCCGTCATTTGAGTTGTTGCTGTTGTTATTGCACAGTTGTCGCAATGAAGTTACCAACAACTGTATATCTGGCCAAGAGCAGTAACAGCAGCAGCGGCAGCAACAGCAGCAGCGGCAGCAGCCGTTGCAGTTGTGGAGTAATTAAAGTCCTTGCATCACTTAAAACTACATTTAATTACGTTGCATCTTGAATATCTTGGGAGCGCTAATTAGAGCTGGAACTAAAACTGGAACAGAGTAACAGCAAATGGGAATAGGAATAAGAATGGGAACAGCATTGGGATTGGCAATGTGAATGGGAATAGAAAGAAGAACAGAAACGGAAGTGGAAAAGGAAAAGGAAACAGTAACTGGAATTGCAGAAACAAAACTTTATCCACAACAAACAGCAACAGCAATTGCAACTGCAACTGCAATTGCAACTGTGGACAACAGTTACAACCGTTATCTGCAGTCACTTATCCTTGATTCTTTATCTTTATCTTTCACTTTTGCTACTACTGCTGCTACTACTGCTAATGCTGCCAGCAAACGCAGACAAATTTAAATAATTAGCCAACTAATTTGTGTGATAATTATATTTGCTGTGCTGAGATTTTTATCGAAACTCAACTGCGGTTCAGTGTGTCGCATGTTGCACTTGTTATTTTATATGCAAATTTCATGCACATTTTATTATTATTTTCCAATATTATTTGAATGCAAAAAAATATAAAAAATGAAAATAATTTACTATAAATTTAAAAATAAATTATGAAAATATAATCAAAACTTTTTTGACTTAAAGCAAGTAAATAAAAATATATTTTATAATCTGTAAAAAAATAAATGCAAATAATATTTACTTCAAATTAATAACAAATATTTGTAATTTTAAACCAAGAATTAATATAATTAAAAGATAAATAATTATATAAAATTAAACCAAACACATAAAGAGAAAATATAAAAATGAAAACTGCGAATTATTCGTCAGAAGTTTTTAATTTTTTTCCAATTCAATTTATTGGACCACAAATGCCTGAAGCTGTTTGATTTATTCGATGAGCATTTTATTGACTGCTGAACACACTCAGCAATAACAAAAATAAACAATAACAACAATAACAACAATAACAACAACAACAACAACAATAATAATGAAAACAACAATAGCAGCGACAACAAACTAAATAAACATGTACAACAACAACAACGACAACAACAAGAGCAAAATGATTGAATGACGTACAAAGTGAGCGACAATTGCAACACAAAAAAAAAACAGAAAAAAAAGAAAATCAAAATTCTTTCTTAAACCGAAAAAGCTTTTCGCTTATTTGTTATTTTTGGCACTTTTCAAAACGTTTAACCTTTTATACCCTGCCAGGGGTATATGCATTTGAGCCTAATGTTTGTTACGCTTAGATGAAAACATTCAGCTGACTTGCCATTGAATATATATTATATATTATCGATAAGCATCAGCAGCCGAGCAGCTTTCATTATATTATATATTGAGCATAGAATCGGCCATAAATTGAGCCTAAAGATAAACAATTTTTTTTTTTGTTTGTTATCCGTTATCCGATTGAAACTCTAATGATTTGGGTTTAGTTAAGACATAGACATATCTGCCAAATCTGTTCCTACACAGACAACTATATTATATAATCGCAATAGCAAAAAAAAAATAAATAAATAAATAAACGATGAAAAATTTAAGTGAAAGTATGAAAAACTTTTCGATTAAGCTTGCAAAGGTATGAAATCTTCGATGAGCCGAAAATAAAATTTTCATTATTGTTTTTTTTTTGTGGTTTTCACAAAGCCAAAAAAATCCAAAAATCAAAATCAAAACAAAGAAATGAAAATGAAAATGGTCGGAAAAAAGAAGCAAAGAATTATTAAAAATTTAATGTTTGCATACAACAATTTCCTGCCATAAGCAACGCAAAAAAAAAAAACATTGAATGCTGCCGCTGACAACTACAACGAGTTGCAGGCTCAACACAAAAAAAACCATAGGCAAAATAAATGAAATGCTGACTATAAGATACTCTGTAAGCAAACATCGAAAATAAAACTTGACAGATCGTTAGCTAATAAAAAAAAAAGTTTGAGCTTAAAGTTTAGTTAGAAATCTATTAAAACTAGTTGGAAATTTAATTGATTCTGATATTTCGAATTCTGCCGAATATATATGAGGAAGAACTCTATAATCAGATTATCTCAACTCTCAAAAAAGCTTTCAAAATCATTGGAAATTTGAAATTTTTTCGCTGTTGAAAAACTTTTTGTTAAAATAAAAATGATTTTGACTTTTTACGTTACATATCTGTGCTTCCTCTCACTTTGGCATATATACTGAGTATAAGCTACAAAAAAGGAAAAACCAAATATTTAAACAAAAAAAAAAAAAAAAAACAGAGTAAAAAAAAGTGAAAAACAAAAGCGGAACCCAAACATGCCGCAACGGAACGCTGCAGGCCGCCGCAGCCGTATAGCGTATAGCGACCAGCGACGACCTGCTGTGCAGGCAGTTAAATCGATACACTATAAACGACACAAAACCAATAACGTGTGACACTGTGCCAAATTTGTTTTTGGCATTTTTTGTGTTTTTTAGTTAGGGTACGGTCCATGCTGGACTCATACTCAAAGCCATGAAGGATCCCAATGTACCACACGAACCTCATTTGAGCCAAAGTCCCCGCGGGCGACATGTACATTTGCACGTGTATGTCAGTAAGTGACTGTGAGTTTGTATGTGTGTATGTATGTGAGAGTGAGTGAGTCAGTGTGTGTGTATGTATGTGTGTGTGCGTATGGGGCATGTCAGTGGTTGTCACCATCAGCGTCAGAGTCAGCCTCAGCCTCAGCATCAGCATCAGCATCAGCGACAGAGCCAGCCTCAACCTTAGCATCTGACGGAACATCAGCGTCAGCAGCGAAATACGCGATGTTATTGGCTTTTGGAGCGACGCGCTGGAAAACTCTAAAGGCGCCAACATCCGCACACAAATTGCGAGAACCTCGGCACCAAAAACGAAAAACGAAAAACGAAAAAAAAGGAAAAAAACACAAAAAAAAAAACAAAAAAAAAAACAAAAACAAAAACAAACAAACTCGTCAAGGCTGTTGTTCGTTCAGCTATGCTATGCCCAAACAAACGGTTGGATGAAAGCACGGAGTTTTGCCATTTGTTGTTCCTGGTTATTACTTTGTTTTCGACATTATTACAGATTATGTTGGCTATATGCCTGCAAGACAAACTTTGCGAAAAGCAAATCCGATCACAGTGTGTGATTTACTTTTCCGCGAATATATGTACAAATTATCTCAGCCAACAAAAAAAAAAGAAAAACCAAACAAAAAAAGAAAAACCCAGAAGATAAATTGTATATAAACCGCAGTGGAAAAAACCCCAAAAAAAGAAAGAAATTTTTCGGTTGTACGACTTATAAATTGTTTAAAATCTATGTTTGGAAAGAAAGTCTCATTAGTATGCTGCTTACGGCTTCCATAGATGTTTTGATAAAATATTATAAAATAAATTTAAATTTGCGATTTTTAGTTACTTCAAATTTAATTTTTTCTTTTGTTTATTAATTTTTTTGTATTTTTAATATTATTTATAGAAATATTTTTTATAATTTTGCGTTACTTCTAGCACAATTTCATTTCATTTTCGTATGATCTTTGCCCAATGTTAATCGAATTGTATGTGCATTGCAATTTAATTGTCTTTCTTTCAACTATTGCTGCCAATTTCCAGTAGTTCGATATTGTTGAGCATTTTTTTCAATTTTTTGAATATTCAACAAAAAATTTTCTTTGGCCCATTTTTATATATATATTTCTATATATATATGTGTATATATATGTATATGGAAAAAATCATGTTGAATTTTTTGACCGGATATTTTAGCAATTTGTGGGAAACACGTAAAGTAAATTATGGAGAATTCTTTGTTGCATGAAATGTGCCGATTTCTATATTGAATTATTAAAACGGAGCTTAGACCCTTAGAATATTTAATTGAAATGTATACAGGCGACGGGTTTACACAGTTCCATTGCCGACACTCTTTGGACACGTGTTCAGCATTTACATTGCTTTACCAGCGGTTAATCTGTGGTTCCGTTTTCTTCCCCTTCTTTTCCTTTTTTCTTCTTCTTCTTCTCTTTTTTTTTTGCATTTGACATAAGGATTGTTTGCAAGAGCTGAAAAGGGGAAAGGAAGGGCAACTACATGTTTCCTTGTGGGCAAACATGGCCAAAAAAAAAAGCCATTTGGCTACTAACTACTTTCCGTTTTAGGCAAGAAAAAAAACAACAACAACAAATGATAGAGGTGTGGGGGTGAATAAAGAGGAATGGGAAGTTATTCGAATTTTTTGAGGCCAATTGTTGGTTTATCAGGTTCGGTTCGATATTTGCCCGCATAGGCTCGTTTTGCTTCGTTTGCTGTCGTTCTGTTGTCTGCCATCTTCTGTCTCACATTCTTTCCTGATTCTGTTACTGTTGCCGGTTTCCCGTAGCCCGTTACCAGCTCTGACTTCCCCAAGATGTTGATGTAAACAAGCTGTCAGAGCGACTAACAACCATTTGATTTGCTAAGGACGATTGGGTTACTCTATAGCCGGAGCGGGTAACTATGTTCATGGCTACACTCAAAGAATCGAACAAGCATCTTAATTAATCAATGTAATTAATTTGCTTACACGATATTGATTACTAGTGTCTAATGATTTGCTTGATTTTAAGCAATTTACATTTTTCATGGCATGCTTGAATATTTATATAAAATATTATAATATATTTATTATATAATCAACTAATTATTAATGCTCCTTAATTTATTATGTTTCACAAGTTGTATTTACATTTTTTTTTATAGGAAATTAAAAGTTAAATATAAAATTTGTATTTTTTTATTAAATGATATGATTTATTTTGATTTTTTTATTATATTTTAATTTCATTACATTTATTTTATTTTTTATTTTTTAATATAAATAATAGAATACTTTTAAGTTTTTAAATAGTTGCTTGTAGATTGTATGTAAATAATTTTATTATTTGGCTGTATAAATAATTGACATTTACAATAAATGATCATATATTATTTATTAAAATAAAAATAAATATAAATAAAATAAAATAAAATAAATAAAATAAATAAAATAAATAAAATAAATAAAATAAATAAAATAAATAAAATAAATAAAATAAATAAAATAAATAAAATAAATAAAATAAATAAAATAAATAAAATAAATAAAATAAATAAAATAAATAAAATAAATAAAATAAATAAAATAAATAAAATAAATAAAATAAATAAAATAAATAAAATAAATAAAATAAATAAAATAAATAAAATAAATAAAATAAATAAAATAAATAAAATAAATAAAATAAATAAAATAAATAAAATAAATAAAATAAATAAAATAAATAAAATAAATAAAATAAATAAAATAAATAAAATAAATAAAATAAATAAAATAAATAAAATAAATAAAATAAATAAAATAAATAAAATAAATAAAATAAATAAAATAAATAAAATAAATAAAATAAATAAAATAAATAAAATAAATAAAATAAATAAAATAAATAAAATAAATAAAATAAAATAAAATTAATAAAATAAAATAAAATAAAAATAATAAAAATAAAATAATAAAAGAAATAAGCTTACATTTAAAAATAGATGTTTTCAATTTTTATTTTAATATCTTTTTTTTTTTAATTAGCAAATTTTTATTAAATAGATTACTAAATTTCTTTAATTTTTTAAATAAATAAATAAATAAATAGGTTATTATTATTATTATTATTATTATTATTATTATTATTATTATTATTATTATTATTATTATTATTATTATTATTATTATTATTATTATTATTATTATTATTATTATTATTATTATTATTATTATTATTATTATTATTATTATTATTATTATTATTATTATTATTATTATTATTATTATTATTATTATTATTATTATTATTATTATTATTATTATTATTATTATTATTATTATTATTATTATTATTGTTATTATTATTTTTTTATTATTATTATTATTATTATTACTATTATTATTATTATCAACACAATCGGTTTAATATAGTTAATGAACCTGTAGGCAGAAGTGTATCGACACACCACGCACTAGTCGTATTTATAGCGCCTGTTTGAGTCAGTTTCATGTCGAACTTATCGACGCCATCTTCAACTGTCCGGCGTAGTATTTTTGGTTTCCCATTTGCCAATTTTGTTCTTTTTTTCTTCTTCTTTTTTTGGTTCTTATTCCCGACACAAATTGCTTAAATTGGAAAATTGCTGGCGCTGCGTTTGTACGCTTCAACCTTCATATTACTATTGGCCACTCTTCCCTGGCATCCCAATGCGGAAAGTGGACCGCACTTGAACCCACACCCCACTGCTTACTGGTAACTGGTAACTTTGCTCACGATTCGACTTGGTTTTGCCTAACGAAGAAAAAAAAAATATATTGCATTTATCTTTTATTGGTCTGACTGTGTCTCTTCTTCTTCATCATCTTCCTGCTCTCTTACATCTACACATTCGTTGTTATTTTTGTTGTTGTTGCTGTGATAGTTGTTGTTGCTGCTGCTATTGCCATCAAATCAATATTCGATTGATGCCAATACTATTATCATTTTATTATGGCCATTTATTTGTCAGAATGCTCGGCAGGAGGCAAAACTCTTGAAGTTGCCACTCAATTCGCCTGCTGTGCTGTGCCTTTAAGTTTCCCACTTTTTGCATGTTTTTGTCTTTCTTTTATTTTATTTATTTTTTTTTTGTCTGTTTTTGCCAGCTCTTTTTCTTTTGCGCTTTGTTTGCGAGAAGCAACAGCAAATTCAATTGTCTGAGCAAATTAGCAAACGAATTGATTAATTGACTTGATCTGATTGAGTTCACGGACCTTTTCACTCATCAGCAGGAAAAACATATTAATGCCAAATATCAGTCGAATCAGTTCGACTAAACTCTGGCGAATCCTTGTAATCAGAATCAAATAAAATTTCTATGGTATTATGTAGTCTATGAAGACTTAAGACTAAAGACTAAGACTAAGACTAAAACTCATACAGCAATACGTAACTGACGAATAGACCAAAACGGAAC
>JBAMBR010006263.1:0-30360 GCA_037044475.1 Zaprionus obscuricornis | reverse complement strand
TTTCCCGGAGCACAATAAATACACGTCTGCATGCGACGACGGTTCGCGTATTCAAGATGGAGATGGAGACGGCAAAATGAAAATGTTTTTTATTTGGAATGGGGGTTTCTACAAATTTAGGTTTGATGTAATTTCTGTTGGATCCAGTGTCAATGAGAATTTTAATTATTTGGCCGTTCCTTGACCTACACGTAAAGTATAAGAGAGAGGAACTCTTTATTCTAAAAAATTAAGTGCAGAGTAATCATAAAATACGCAAGTGTCGTCATCATAGTTGTTGTCTTAGTGGTCCACTTATTCTGTTGAGGGCTTTGTAATTTTAACGTTGTTTGTGTGTAAATTAAAGTTTCTATGTCGTTTCTGTCAGTCTGGTATAGGACCAAGGGGGTTTTTTCCAGATACAAACCGTCTATTCATACAGTTGATAAATTTCGTTTAGACGCTAGAGTCCACGTCCATTGGTTCTGAACGCGGTAGTGGTTTCGGGGCTATTGGCCTCGGTGGTACCACTTGTTGAGAGGTTTTGGCACTGTACTCAAAAGCACCAAACACGACAAAACATCATCAGTCAATGGAGCAGGCACAAATCAGCTTTGAGGCTATGTTCTCTAAACTTCAGCAAAGCCTAACGGAGTTCATGTCATTCATGCGGACAACGATCACAAATAAATATAATTTTAAGAGGCTACTCCTTCTACGCAAAAAACCACCCCGATGGTAAAGCACACGGTGGAACTGGTATTTTGATTAGAATCCGCAGCAGCACCACCTCTATAAGGAGCTTGCAGAGAACTATATCCAAGCCACATCAATAAGAATAAAAAAATGGATAGCGGTAATCAACATACTCTATCCGCAGTATATTACCTCCTCGCTTGACTGTAACTGACGCCTTGTGACTCTAAAAGGAAAGCAGCTTTATTATGCAATTATAAAAGGCAGCAACAAGTTCGACCATGTTTTTCCTGGTAGATCAAGATATTGGCCAACAGACCCGAAAAAACTGCCTGATTTAATCGACTTTGCAATTACTAAAAATATTCCCAGGAGCCTGATTATCGCCGAAAGGATCTCTCATCTGACCACTCACCTGTTCATATTAATCTACTCCGTCATCCAATAACCGAAGATCGACCGACTACATTGAATTCACACAAAACCAATTGGATATGTTACAGGAAATACTTAAGCTCGCATATTGATTTAAATCCTGTACACAACGTTTAAGCTGATATCGACAACTTTTTGAATACAATGGAGTCCGCCTTTGCCTCCGCAGGAGGCTGGGCCTGCAGTGATGAAGATAGAGCCTGAACATTTTCAAAACACCTAAACACATATCATCAAAAATCATCTGGACCCGAAAAAATTTCCAGGCCCTGACCAAATAACACAAAAAATGATTATAGAGCTTCCATACTGCGCAGTCTACACTATCACCCAGCTCTTCAATACCATTACAAGACTTGGCCACTTTCCAGAGAAATGGAAAAAGTCCATAATAATGATGATACTTAGATGACACTACCAGGCAAAGGTCACACAATTGCCTCATCGTACAGACCCATAAGCTTATATTCATGATTATCCAAACTATTCGAAAAAAGCGTCCTGACTCACATAAACTCATTTCTTAGAACCCAGAATAAAATCCCATCACACCAATTTATGTTTCGTGAATAAATAGACTTGCCGCGAAATAATGCATTACTGATAATCAACAAAGAATGACCCAACTTCTTCGGCTCTGTATTACAATTCAATATACTTGTATATGCTTTAGTAATACACGTGTATTACTCAATATACCGTTGAAGGGAGAATGTTATCTATAAGTAATGATATTTTTTTGTTTCAGTTTTAATTTTGGTTTTTATTTTTGTTTCAACTACAAATTTGTGTATGTACATACAAAACTTAGGTTATGTTAAAAAACCAATTGTTAAAAATTAATTGCCTATCACTAACATTTATTACATTTTAATTACTATTCAAATATTAAATATTATTAATTCTAAATAACTTATAAAAGGGATTTTCTTCCTTTTATTTAAGATTGGTATATTTTGTGTACAATAGGTCTTCTCAACGTTTGGCAATTTAGTTGCATAATTTATGCGTTGTTCAAGCCCATCGGGGTTTTAAGCTATCTATTATTAATAATAAATTGGTTGTTTTTCTAATATATGAATCAGGAAAATGTATTAATACTTACCACAGATTCGCAAATAAATATAATAACGGCACGCACGTCTACATATCACAGTAACCAAAATTCATCTGACACAATTACTATATAAATGAACACTTAAGAAACAATGGAATTAGCAATAGAACTTCGACTGTCACATCAAAAATAATGCCGAAAACATCTTGTTGATGAGGGGGACGATGCAACGAAACGAACGAAGTTAACAACAGTTTGTCGTGTCGTCCGAGTCGTTGCTTTTGTTATTTCATGCATTACCAATGCGTATTCGAAATTCCGCAAATGTAATTGATTACTTGTAATCACACAGAATCGATGTTTTCGGCAGACCTGATTCAGCTGTTCGCCGTTGGGGAGAAGTCATATTGAAGAGAGAGTGCTTATGCAAAATGTTATAAATGGTATAGACAAACAAAGTGCGAATAAAATTATATTTTACAATGCATCAAATATGAGTCAATTTAAAGAAAAATTGCAAAGTTGCCAAACAATAGAGTCGAGAGGAAAAGTCAAATCGGAAAGAAGATTTAAAACAGCAGAACAAGAAAAGTCAAAGAGTGAAAGAACTAAGGTGTTATAACTGTGGTGAAAATAGACATGTATCGAGCAAATGTCAAGAAAAAGAAAAAGATCGAAAATGTTACAAATGTAAACAGTTTGGGGACATAGCCAAAGATTGCAAACAAAACAGTAATACAGTTGAAACAACGATAAATACGCGCAGTTTAAAATCAAGAATCGATATAACTCACAAAGAGGTTTCATTTGAGGGTAAAAAATTTGTCGCGTTGTTCGATACTGGCAGAAAGTTCAATGTCATGAGCACAGATTTATATTGAGAGATTGGCAGTCCTTAGTTAGAGGGTTGCAACGTCGTTCTAATTGGCTTCGGGAATAGTGGAAACTCAAATAAGATACCAATAAGTCGTATATATGTATTTTAAACAAAGCTTGTTAATAAATTTTTATGTGGTACCAACAGAATTAATGGATGTACAATTGATTATCGGAGTATCAAATAGTTATAATACGAATATGAAGAAAATAAGCACTGAAATTGAAAATGATATATATTCGTGACCACGAAGAATGGGAATTACAGAACAAGATATCGTCGATGCATAAATTTTGACTTAATCGGGTGAAGAATATATCTTAGTGCTCTCAATTACATGTCAAAGGAATTGAATACGTGTTTTCAAAAAGTGGCATGGAAAAAACGGTTCTTCAGATCAATGGTGCTGAATATCTTCGCCTCTTGCAACTTATCCAATGGATCATTAATGAGTGGCAAAAGAAAATGGCCTTTGACAATCATTTTATTGATTCTTCGATAATCTACACACAACCTTGTAGAACGATCGCGTTATTTAATAAGTACTAGTGGGCTTGAAAACTCCGATGTAGATTCTTCAACTATACCATTTTCGAGCCATTTTTAAATTTGTGCATCGACGATATCTTGTTCTGTAATTCCCATTCTTCGTGGTCACGAATATATATCATTTTCAATTTCAGTGCTTATTTTCTTCATATTCGTATTATAACTATTTGATACTCCGATAATCAATTGTACATCCATTAATTCTGTTGGTACCACATAAAAATTTATTAACAAGCTTTGTTTAAAATACATATATACGACTTATTGGTATCTTATTTGAGTTTCCACTATTCCCGAAGCCAATTAGAACGACGTTGCAACCCTCTAACTAAGGACTGCCAATCTCTCAATATAAATCTGTGCTCATGACATTGAACTTTCTGCCAGTATCGAACAACGCGACAAATTTTTTACCCTCAAATGAAACCTCTTTGTGAGTTATATCGATTCTTGATTTTAAACTGCGCGTATTTATCGTTGTTTCAACTGTATTACTGTTTTGTTTGCAATCTTTGGCTATGTCCCCAAACTGTTTACATTTGTAACATTTTCGATCTTTTTCTTTTTCTTGACATTTGCTCGATACATGTCTATTTTCACCACAGTTATAACACCTTAGTTCTTTCACTCTTTGACTTTTCTTGTTCTGCTGTTTTAAATCTTCTTTCCGATTTGACTTTTCCTCTCGACTCTATTGTTTGGCAACTTTGCAATTTTTCTTTAAATTGACTCATATTTGATGCATTGTAAAATATAATTTTATTCGCACTTTGTTTGTCTATACCATTTATAACATTTTGCATAAGCACTCTCTCTTCAATATGACTTCTCCCCAACGGCGAACAGCTGAATCAGGTCTGCCGAAAACATCGATTCTGTGTGATTACAAGTAATCAATTACATTTGCGGAATTTCGAATACGCATTGGTAATGCATGAAATAACAAAAGCAACGACTCGGACGACACGACAAACTGTTGTTAACTTCGTTCGTTTCGTTGCATCGTCCCCCTCATCAACAAGATGTTTTCGGCATTATTTTTGATGTGACAGTCGAAGTTCTATTGCTAATTCCATTGTTTCTTAAGTGTTCATTTATATAGTAATTGTGTCAGATGAATTTTGGTTACTGTGATATGTAGACGTGCGTGCCGTTATTATATTTATTTGCGAATCTGTGGTAAGTATTAATACATTTTCCTGATTCATATATTAGAAAAACAACCAATTTGTTATTAATAATAGATAGCTTAAAACCCCGATGGGTTTGAACAACGCATAAATTATGCAACTAAATTGCCAAACGTTGAGAAGACCTATTGTACACAAAATATACCAATCTTAAATAAAAGGAAGAAAATCGTAGAAAATACACCTTTTATAAGTTATTTAGAATTAATAATATTTAATATTTGAATAGTAATTAAAATGTAATAAATGTTAGTGATAGGCAATTAATTTTTAACAATTGGTTTTTTAACATAACCTAAGTTTTGTATGTACATACACAAATTTGTAGTTGAAACAAAAATAAAAACCAAAATTAAAACTGAAACAAAAAAATGGAACTCATTACTTATAGATAACATTCTCCCTTCAACGGTATATTGAGACGTAATACACGTGTATTACTAAAGCATATACCAAGTATATTGAATTGTAATACAGAGCCGAAGAAGTTCGGGGCTCGATTACTTTGTTGATTATCAGTAATGCATTATTTCGCGGCCAAGTCTATGGTAAAGTAATGACGCATTGATTCGCTCCATTTTATTTATTGAATCTTATTTTAATTGGAGACTAACAATAATTTATCAAATCGTATAACTAATCATTAAGTAGCAGTACAAATATACTGATTTAGGTTTACACGGGCCTAGATTCTATGGCTGGGTTGACTAAGATGGGAACGACTACACAGCTGTGTTAGCCCTCGCGCGCAGGAGTAAGGGTGCGAGGAAAGCTTGCTTTGGTATTTCTCCTTCTGTTCGGCAATTTCATCTCTGACTGGTTTAATATTGAGGGCTTTCTGTATATAATCGTTTCGAATTGATTTGATAGAGCTCGCTGGACAACATCAATATTGCTATTGCTAGCGTTCCCCCACAAGTGGGAGCCATAGGTCCAGATAGGCTTGCAGTGCAATATTTTTGATTTTGGAATGCGGTTCGCATTTCAGAAACATACGCTATAGTTCCGTGTTATTCACGAAACATAAATTGGTGTGATGGGATTTTATTCTGGGTTCTAAGAAATGAGTTTATGTGAGTCAGGACGCTTTTTTCGAATAGTTTGGATAATCATGAATATAAGCTTATGGGTCTGTACGATGAGGCAATTGTGTGACCTTTGCCTGGTAGTGTCATCTAAGTATCATCATTATTATGGACTTTTTCCATTTCTCTGGAAAGTGGCCAAGTCTTGTAATGGTATTGAAGAGCTGGGTGATAGTGTAGACTGCGCAGTATGGAAGCTCTATAATCATTTTTTGTGTTATTTGGTCAGGGCCTGGAAATTTTTTCGGGTCCAGATGATTTTTGATGATATGTGTTTAGGTGTTTTGAAAATGTTCAGGCTCTATCTTCATCACTGCAGGCCCAGCCTCCTGCGGAGGCAAAGGCGGACTCCATTGTATTCAAAAAGTTGTCGATATCAGCTTAAACGTTGTGTACAGGATTTAAATCAATATGCGAGCTTAAGTATTTCCTGTAACATATCCAATTGGTTTTGTGTGAATTCAATGTAGTCGGTCGATCTTCGGTTATTGGATGACGGAGTAGATTAATATGAACAGGTGAGTGGTCAGATGAGAGATCCTTTCGGCGATAATCAGGCTCCTGGGAATATTTTTAGTAATTGCAAAGTCGATTAAATCAGGCAGTTTTTTCGGGTCTGTTGGCCAATATCTTGATCTACCAGGAAAAACATGGTCGAACTTGTTGCTGCCTTTTATAATTGCATAATAAAGCTGCTTTCCTTTTAGAGTCACAAGGCGTCAGTTACAGTCAAGCGAGGAGGTAATATACTGCGGATAGAGTATGTTGATTACCGCTATCCATTTTTTTATTCTTATTGATGTGGCTTGGATATAGTTCTCTGCAAGCTCCTTATAGAGGTGGTGCTGCTGCGGATTCTAATCAAAATACCAGTTCCACCGTGTGCTTTACCATCGGGGTGGTTTTTTGCGTAGAAGGAGTAGCCTCTTAAAATTATATTTATTTGTGATCGTTGTCCGCATGAATGACATGAACTCCGTTAGGCTTTGCTGAAGTTTAGAGAACATAGCCTCAAAGCTGATTTGTGCCTGCTCCATTGACTGATGATGTTTTGTCGTGTTTGGTGCTTTTGAGTACAGTGCCAAAACCTCTCAACAAGTGGTACCACCGAGGCCAATAGCCCCGAAACCACTACCGCGTTCAGAACCAATGGACGTGGACTCTAGCGTCTAAACGAAATTTATCAACTGTATGAATAGACGGTTTGTATCTGGAAAAAACCCCCTTGGTCCTATACCAGACTGACAGAAACGACATAGAAACTTTAATTTACACACAAACAACGTTAAAATTACAAAGCCCTCAACAGAATAAGTGGACCACTAAGACAACAACTATGATGACGACACTTGCGTATTTTATGATTACTCTGCACTTAATTTTTTAGAATAAAGAGTTCCTCTCTCTTATACTTTACGTGTAGGTCAAGGAACGGCCAAATAATTAAAATTCTCATTGACACTGGATCCAACAGAAATTACATCAAACTTAAATTTGTAGAAACCCCCATTCCAAATAAAAAACATTTTCATTTTGCCGTCTCCATCTCCATCTTGAATACGCGAACCGTCGTCGCATGCAGACGTGTATTTATTGTGCTCCGGGAAAAAATATTCAATAAAATCACATAAGTGCAGTGACTGGTTTTAAAAAAAAAATCTACAATAACGCGAAAAGACGCTCTTTGCGATGAAATCGCTAATGTTTATATTGATTAATTAATTAATTAATATAAATCATAACAATTAAAACTCTAACTAATCAATCTCGATTACAATGTGTCAAAACGACATTCGTGCACAACGTCACCGTGAGCAAGACGAGAGACGGCTCTCACAACAAAGAAACAACGCGTACTTCTCTTTTAAAGCGACCGAAAATAATGCATGCTCTGATCAAATGCGGTCAATTACCCCCAACTCGACCGACCTCTTAAACGTAGAGAGCAATAGAGCGCGCTCATGCTCTCCCTCGCTTCCATCGACGTCTCTGCAGCCTAAGAACGCAGTAACCAGCACTGTAATTTCGCTAACAACGTCAACCGTAACAACAACAACAACCGCAACTGTATCGACAGCGCGTTTAACGACATCAACAGCTAGCAGCGCAAATATTACTACGTCTGTCGCTGCGCTGCCCGAAAAACAAAACAAAAACAATGAACATATTAAGCCGGTTGTGGTATGGATCGCTACATTCAAATTAAAAGGAAGATGAGCCCTCTAAATTCTCAACGCAAAATAACCCGTGGCAATGCTAGCCTAGCTGCAACAGAAACGGACATGAACTCGAACCGATTCAAAATCTTGGCAGACGCCTATGAGGTTGAGGCGGCCGAATCTACTGAAGTCGAGGAAAGGAAGCTAAAGCCTCCGCTTATTTATATACGAGAAAAAAGTTCCAATGTTCTCGTCAACAAAATTATTGAGCTTATTGGCAAGGATAACTTCCACATAATACCCCTTGTAAAAACATTCACGAAACAAAAGTTCAAATGAAGTCTGAAGACAATTACAGAGTATTATCGAAATATCTTACCGATAATAAAAAGAACTTTTACACGTATCAGCTTAAAAGCAGCAAGGGCTTGCAAGTCGTACTTAAGGGTATAGAATCTGAGGTAACGCCTGCAGAGATAACAAAGGCACTACAAGAGAAGGGATTTAGCGCAAAGACAGTCTTCAATATCCTTAACAGGGATAGAAAGCCGCAGCCACTATTTAAGGTTGAGCTCGAGCCAGAAAATAGGCCCCTGAAGAAATATGAAGTACACCCTATATATAGTCTTCAGTTCCTGCTGCACCGCCGAATTACAGTCGAGGAACCGCACAAACGCAATGGTCCGGTACAATGTGCGAACTGCCAAGAATATGGTCATACAAGGTCATACTGTAAACTGCGCCCGGTGTGTGTAGTTTGTGGAGAGCTTCATGACTCCGCGCACTGCCCAGCGAGCAAAGATGACAGCAACTCGAAAAAGTGCGGCAACTGCGGTGGCAATCACACTGCTAACTATAGAGGTTGCCCAGTGTATAAGGATCTGAAAAGCCGCATCCACCAGAAAGGAATTACCGCCCGCACCCAAAATAAAACATTGCAAGTCTCCAGATCAAACCCTGAAGTTCTTCTTGACTGCAGCCAGATCCTCACTAGGACCTATTAACTCTGAAAAAAGTGTGACATACGCAAGCGCTTTAAAATCAGGACCGGCTACTTCTGCCCCAAAAATTTCATTTCTGCAATCAGCATACCAAGAACCGAACATGGCTCAGCAGCATCAACCGCCGGAGCAGTCAAATAGCAACTTCGAAGCTATGATATGTAGCTTACAACAAAGCCTAACAGAATTTATGTCATTTATGCGCACAACTATGCAAGATTTAATGCGAAACCAAAATCTTTTGATTCAAATGCTGGTTACACAACAATCCAAACAATGACTCCCCTACGGATCTCTACGTGGAACGCTAACGGCGTTTCGCAGCATAAACTTGAGTTATCTCAATTCCTACTCGACAATCAAATCGACGTAATGCTGCTTTCAGAAACACACCTTACAAACAAATACAATTTTCAACTACGAGGATATACTTTCTACGGAACAAATCATCCAGACGGTAAAGCACATGGTGGGACTGGAATTCTAATCAGAAGCCGTATTAAGCACTACTATCATAACAAATTTGCTAAATACTACCTACAGGCCACATCTATAAATATAAAACTAAATACTGGCAACCAACTTACACTAGCCGCCGTTTACTGCCCCCCGCGCTTCACCATAGCTGAAGATGAGTTTATGCAGTTTTTCAACTCACTAGGAGACCACTTCATAGCAGCAGGAGACTACAATGCTAAGCACACACACTGGGGATCTCGTCTCGTGACTCCAAAAGGAAAGCAGCTCTACAATGCCATTATCAACGCCAAGAACAAGCTCGACTATGTTTCTCCTGGCACACCAACATACTGGCCGGCAGACCCAAAAAAACTGCCCGATTTAATAGACTTTGCGATCACCAAAAACATTCCAAAAAATCTGATAAGCGCCGAATGCCTTTCGGATCTTTCATCTGATCACTCGCCTATACTGTTTATTCTACTCCGGCATTCAGGAACATTGGAACAATCACTAAAATTGACCTCACAGAAAACCAATTGGATTAAGTACAAAAAGTATATTAGCTCACACATTGAGCTAAGTCCCCATCTTAACAATGAAGCCGACGTAGACAGCTTTGTTAATTCACTGGAGTCTGTACTCGTCTCTGCAGCTCGAGCTTCAACACCTCAAACTATAAATACACAATGCAATCAAAAGAAGACAAATCTACAAATCGAACAGCTCGTCCTCGAAAAGCGACGCTTACGTCGAGAGTGGCTATTCCACAGATCGCCATCTGCTAAGCAAAGCTTAAGACATGCCTCACGTCAACTTACTAAAGCTCTACAGCAAGAAGAACAATATGTCCACCGCCACTACATAGAACGATTGTCAACTTCTAGTACAAAACACTCACTATGGAGAGCTCACCCAACTCTGAGCTCACCGAAAGAAACCGTGATGCCTATTAGAAATCCCACAGGCGGCTGGGCGCGCAGCGATGCAGACAGAGCCAGCACGTTTGCCAACCACCTTAAAAATGTCTTCCAACCAAATCCTGCAACTAGTGCGTTTACTCTGCCGACTTTACCATATGAGCCTCAGCTTCAACATGAGCCAATTGAATTTCGCCCGAACGAAATCGTTAGCATCATTAAAAATCAACTGAATCCGAAAAAATTCCTGGGCTGCGACCACATAACTCCCAAAATGATCATTGAGCTTCCATATTGCGCCGTTCGCACTATCACCCAGCTTTTCAATGCCATCGCAAAACTTGGCCACTATCCAGTGAGATGGAAAAAGTCAATTATAATAATGATAGCAAAGCCGGGATAAGACCACACAATCCCCACGTCGTATAGACCTATAGGCCTACTTTCATGCTTATCTAAACTCTTTGAAAAATGCGTATTGACTCGGATAAACGCATACGTAAGACTCCAGGAAGGAATCGCGTCACATCAATTTGGGTTTCGTGAAAAGCACGGAACAATTGAGCAGGTCAACCGGATAACATCAGAAATTCGGAACGCGTTCGAAAAACGAGAGTACTGTTCTGCCATATTTTTAGATGTTTCTCAAGCATTTGATGAGTCTGGCTAGAAGGTCTAATGTACAAGATCAAGGCAATGCTCCCCTACAACACCGACAAGCTTTTAGAGTCTTACCTTTACAACAGAAAATTTGTTGTGAGGTGCAACACTGCTATATCTGATGATTTCACTGTTGGAGATGGAGTTCCTCAAGGTAACGTGCTAGGGCCAACATTATATGTCCTCTACACATCATACATCCCGACAAGCACACAACTAACAACATCTACGTTTGCTGATGATACAGCTATTCTTAGCCGCTTTTCATATAATCGATGTCGAAAAATGGCTATCAGATTGGCGAATTAGAGTGAACGAACAAAAATGCAAGCACGTTACATTCACCCTGAACAGGCAAAACTGTCCGCCGCTAACGTTAAACAACACTCTACTCCCGCAAGCAGACGAAGTGACATATCTAGGAGTACACCTCGACAGAAGACTCACATGGCGCCGGCACATTGAAGCCAAAAGAACACACCTAAAGCTAAAAGCCAGCAGCCATCCATTGGCTTATCAACGCTCGGTCTCCCCTTAGCCTTGAATATAAAGTCCTGCTGTATAACTCGGTACTAAAACCTATATGGATGTACGGCTCCCAGTTATGGGGGAATGCCAGCAACAGTAATATTGATATAGTCTAGCGAGCTCAGTCAAAGATCTTGAGAACCATCACCGGGGCACCGTGGTACGTTCGCAACGAAAACATACAACGCGACTTAAACATCCTACCAGTCAAAGAAGTGATCGCAGAACAGAAGGAAAAGTACTTTACCAAGCTACTGTTGCACCCTAACCACCTGGCGAGAGGTCTAACAAGGTTGAGCAACCAATCACGTCTTCGTCGTAATGACTTACCTACCCAGCGACCGACTTGAGGGACGCGCAACCAGAATGCAGTTTTAACACACTGTTAGCTAAATTTTAATGTTAAGATTCGTAAACTTATTGTTAGTCTCAAAATTTAGGAGAAGATTCAATAAATAAAAGCAAAGACCTCAAAAAATTTTGCCGTCTCGATAGGAGGCAACACACTAGTAACACACTACAAAATTGCCAACTTGTCAACATAAAAGGTGTTGAGGTGAAATTTTTCTTACTAAAAGATCCAAAAACTTTTGATGCTATTTTAGGTAACGACACCCTAAAAGCATTAGGAGCAGAAATAAATCCTAGTAAAAACCTAATGGTAGGAGTAATATAAAAATCCCTATAAAGAACAAATTTTTGAAGAAGTAAATACAATAGTCCCAAGAAAAACCCACCTGTCAGAAACACAGAAAAAAAATTAAACCAACTCTTACAAAAATTTCCAAACCTCTTCGCTAACCCAAACCAGACTCTGACCTACACTACTATTATACAAGCAACAATAATAACATCATCTGACACATTTGTATATTCCAAGTTCTATCAGTATCCTATGACACGTAAATAACGGAAAGTTTGAGTTTACACGACTCCCCTTTGGTCTCAAAAACTCACCCGCTATATTTCAGCGAGCAGTGGATGATGTACTTCAGGAACATATAAGTAAAATATGTTTCATTTACATAGATGACATCATCATATTTAGTAAAGATGATGAATGCCATTACAGAAACTTGGAGTTTATTTTTCGAATTATACAAGTTGCCAACATGAAATGTGAGTTGGACTAGTGCGAAGTCATGAAAAATAAAGTTGAATTTATACGTTTTGTAATCTCAGATAAAGGCATCGAAACAAGCGATAGCTGACTATCCCTGCCCTAAAACCTAAAAAAAGCGGAGGTCATTTCTTGGACTCTCCGGGTACTACCGATGATTTATACAAAGTGATGCTAAATTAGCAAAACCCGTTACGCCTCTTTTAAGAGATGGACACGTGTCCAAAAAAATGTCATCACAAAATCAATTACGCTTGAATCTGAAGCATTGGAGGCCTTTAAAAAATTACGAAGTTGTCTTATCTCAAAGGAAATAATCCTTGGCTATCCAGATTTTACTAAAGAATTTCACTTGACAACGGACGCATCTAACTATACAATTTCGTCACTAAAAGCTCTCAAAAAATACTCAAAAAAAAACTTACAATTCCATAACAAAAACAGAAACAAAATAATAACTTATCAGACAGGACAAGAAATGTGTGTAAAAGTAAACACTCGCTTCAAGAAAGAATTTATTAAAGAAGATAGAAATACGAACATTTCAACAGAATCTGGCAGAATCGTACATAAAAGTAACATCAAATCATAATATTCACAGGGTGTTACTATGGACAATAACTGAATCCACGATGGGACATTACAAATTACACGAACGCTCAAACAGTGACCATTCATAGGGGACTAGGAAAATTGCATCCACGACAAAACTAGTACATGTAATAGACCTGAATCAAATCCAAGAACCGCTGGACCTACTTAACAGACATACTGGAGAAGGTTTAAAGCGTTGTCCGTTATACTCGACAATACATCATGAGATAATCGCAACTACTAACGCCATCAAAACAAAGACAGACTTTCCAAACAAACGAAAATCCAGGTCCCTAAATTGGTTAAGTTCAGGCAAAATACATAGCAGGCAGCCCTGATCATGAAAATCATGCTAAAAGAAAGTCTTAATAATCTCATCAGTAATAATAATCAGCAGGTTATAGTTAACATACAACTGGAGCAAAGAATCAACAAACTCACGTCTATATCGGACTTCCTAACGAATTCAATACAAAGAAGTAGTTCTCTCAGTAACGAGGTAGCCATTAGTCTTCACAATGAAATCCGATTATTGAAAGAAGAATAATAAACATCAAGTATGCCACTCAGTGGGCCAAATTAAACATTGCAAATACTATTTTCGGTCCTCTCTCTCGAATTCGAACTTATGCAGTGCTACCACGCACTCTGTTAATAAAATCAATAAAACACAGCATTATTTAAAAAAATGTATTTTCAGTTCTACAAAAGTTATTCTTTACTGTATTCCGACTAAACAATAAAGATCACTTTTTACACCAATCGTTCGACTTTCAACCACAGTTTTGTTTCGAATGTATTTTCTTATAATCGAGATTTTATAAGCGCCGCCCCTTTAAATCACGGACGAGCCCTCAAATAGATGTGGTTTTAATATTATCAAATTCAAGTGTTTATTTAAATTAAGTTCAAATTAAAACTAAAATTTCATTCCAATATGTAGGTTAAACTTCATTTCTACTTTAAATTGATCCGACATTACTCTAGCGCCTGTACGACTCTTACAAACTCTCTCTCATTTAAATTTTTTTGCACATCCAAAATTTATTCGTTTTTACCTTCAAAATTGATATTATTAGTTTTGGGACATTTTCAGCTTACTTCCTAAAATTGAGTCTTGAGTCTGTATCGAAAGAAAGAAGCCGACAAGCGATTTTTCTTGTTATGTGCTGTTCTTTTTTTTTGCAGATGGCTATTTTGATCTGCGTATTTTTTTCAGTGGGGTCGTACCAAATTTGAAGCATTTACCACTTATAAACTACATAAATAACTTGTGTGGTCTACCTGGTACACAGTTTTTATACCCTTTTTTACTCATTTTCAATAGGTACAGGATATAAACAATAAAGAAAATGAATGATAATAATTTTATTATATGTATGTCCTAATGTTGCATACAACCAAATAACGCTTAACGCAAATTAGGTTATGTGTAGTACTTTCATTTTGCCATTCATATACCATTTGCAAACCATATTTCCTTTCATTTATGTAAAAAATTATGACTACAGTTGCTGTTCATGTACAATTTTTCATAATATAAGGTTATTATATTATATCTTATTATTAGATTATTATTAGAAAAGACACAAAGACAAAAGAAACATATATATCACAGACTACGCACAAATGAGAAAGGTCAATGGAAGTCTGTATTATATTTAATAAGCTGGCAAGTAGAAACATGGAGCATTAGAAACAAACATTAGGAGAAATCAGACAAAAGGACAAGGCTATCAACAATTTAAAAGTCCTTGTCCAGTGTATGAGACAGAACAGCAAAGAGACTTTGGCAAATAACTTTGCTACTTTTGGGGTTGCCATTCGCCGGACACTTTATCTTAATCATTTAATAAAATTTTTCATTAAACGCGACGGCACCAAAACAGCTAACATATAAATCGATGTTGATATTTTTCGGCTCTACATCCAACTTAACATTATCCATATAACAAAAATGTTGCTTAATATTTTATTCCATTTTTTTTTGGATATTACAATGTTTGTACAATATTAATCATAAAACATCTTAAAATGGACCATGTCTGTCTGTCCGTCTGCAATGCAATGTGCTTGTATAAGTCGCAGGCAGATCAAGTTTATTCAAAACCAAACACTCCGCTGCACCCACACCCACCCAAGCTATGTGACTGAATTTGGTACAAAGAATATATTTATCTGGACGTTGTTTGAAAATTTGGTACAGATCGGATAATTAACATGGAAATTATGCACATTTCAAATATCAAAATTTGTGGGTCGTCTCTATAGCGTACGGTTCTAACCCCACATACGGCAACAATATTTAAGTGTTATTTCTTTCTCAAGCTTACAAGGAGTCTGGTTAGAGGGTTGAACTTGAGTGCAAGTGATCCGCGGCTCGATTCTTGGAAGGTTTTTTTTTTTTTTTTTAAAATCACAATATAATAAAATTTATAATTCTTAATTATTTTACGAAAATATATGAATGTTAATAAATATATATATATGTTGGAATTAACTTAAAAATGGCGAGTACATAGCACGATCAAAATAAATATATAATGTATAAATTTATATAGTGATATAAGTGTGTGCGCAGCACGAGCTAAATAAACATATAATCTATAAATTTATATAATATAATTAACGTAAAATTGATGAGTGTGTCCCACGAGGTTTCTAAATATTTAATTATTGATCTTATTAGCAATTTTGGAACACTTAGAACTTACAATTATGTGCGAATTCGGTAAAAGACATGACATGTAATTTTAAAATTACGCCTGTAGAGCACTATTATAAGTTTGGACAGGAGTTTGAAACGCCCCTAAGCAGATGTATATGTATATTATTATACGTCTCTTATAAATTTGGTCTAAGTCGGTCCCCTATATCAAATAGCTGCCATAGGAACAATCGGCTGAAAATTGAGTTTTTGTATGAAAACTAATAAATTGAATTTTCCTCACATTGGTAAACGTAATTTTAAGGTTTCGTAAATAAAATATTTTTCTTCTACAAGAATGCATGGATATCACATCTTGGACATACCGAAGATAACATTAATTTCTTGTGTTGATTATCGTTCGACGCACATTGGGATCAACGCTCAATAGGGCTTGTTTTCGTTGTCTTTCGCTTACCTTTATTTTGATATCAATTAACATTTCGCATTAGTGTACGCCTGCATTAGTGTTGCCAAAAATTACAATAATACATAAAACAATAAGAATCAATGCAAATTAACTAAATGAAATAAATCCAAACTGTTTGTAATATAGGCTCAATCCCACTTCTTGTTTTGTTAAAAAAAAAAGTTAACGAATAAGATAGTTAATGGAGTTAATGGAGGCACCGGCAAGGTAATAAACATTATTCTTATTGCTAATATTATTGCTAATATAGCTTCACCAATTCAAGTAGAGTTGCATGATCGTTTTGGCATAACATCATTTACTTAACGGAGTTATTTCCCATTGCTGAGTATTCGGACGGTATTATTTCGCACCTTGTCATTTTCCAAATGTTATGATTAAGATAATATTAGATTGTAGTTGAATTCTTGATAATATACAAACTAAAGGCTCATCGTACTGATATTCCCAGCAGCTTTCTTTAAACATATGTAACTATGATTATGCCTTGTATTTTTTTTTTTTTTGGAATAGTATATCTGCATAATTCTGATATATTCGTTAGGTGCGGGTCCACATTTATGAATCATTCAATGTTAGGCACAAATTTGCCATTTTTATGAGAGCCATAAAGATAAGAACATCAATTCGACAGCCCAGCATGTTGTATGCTTGCCTCAAGTCTAGTTTAGCAATATGCTTCAAAGAATTGTGCACAAGGATAACAGCTAAAAAAAAAAAATAAAAATGGTACTGCAAGCTAAGTCCAAATAGCGATGAAAGTGCCTATTGCAATGAATAGTGCGCATATCGCATAGAGCAAAGCCCATACGCTTTTTGGCACTTTACCCGAGGTGGAAACATATGTAAAAATATGGACTAAAATTTGCATAGAAATTTCATTCATATGCTTTCGTGTCATTGTGTTAGTTTAACTCACGAAATGTACATATGGGTAGGGGAACTAACGTATAGCTGTATAGCATAACATGCAGCTGCAATTTACCGCGAATATAACCGGAACTCTGGTTGCTCAAAAATTCATGCAATCGTAAAACAAACCAAAGTGAGCGAAGAAGAGCAAATGCTCCAACGGAAATGGCAGTTGACATTGAGAATAAAGTTCGCTGTCGTTTTTGGTTACAATTCAAAGACAGATTCCCTACAATTCCATTTCTCCCACTTTCTGTATCCTTCTCTGTTTAGATCACAGTTTATCGCCATGTTTCGCCATTCGCCAAAAACTTGCTTACATTTGCATATACAATATATCAAATTTGCTATCGCTGAGGATATTAAACTTGTCGATAACTTCATGACCACATATGTATGTGTTACATATTATTATTATATTACATATTATGTAAGAATGTACGTTAAAGTGTGTGTATATGTTTCACCAAATATGCACATAAATGCATACTGCTTTATTATATTAATGTCGATTGGCCGAAGACTGCCAAAGTTCATTGCTGAAATCTCGTATATTAATATTTTTGTACTATAAACTCGAAATACCATATATGGGAAAGTGTTAGTTGTAAATTCATAATGCATAATGCAAAATTGGCATGATCTATGCGTACTTTTTAATATATATGTATGTATATGAGCTCACTACCCAAACTCTTTTCATATACTTATATACATACATGGTGAACAAATTTATAATACTTGAACTATACAACTATACACAGTCTTTAACAAATGATGTTCGATTTATATATACATATCTCGCATTATATATTAAAATCAATCGACCAAACGATTGCCATGAACAAAATTAATGCAAAGAGCTTTAAGTTAATTAATTAGTCTATTGAGTTTGAAGTCTTATTCGATTGCCGCAGTGTACCAAACCCCTTATTTGTCCTTAATTAGTGAGTGCATATAATCGTTGACTTGGCAAATATTAGTTTTCTTCTTTTTTTTATATGAAATTTGGAATTAAAATATTTGAATATATTGGATTGTGTTCTAAGGTTAAATCAACACCACAAGAAGAACTGATTCAAATGACACTTTAGGCACATGGACTGCCGCGGTTGTATTGTAGTTTTAAAATCTGTGAACGGTTAAAACCAAATAATTCATTTTTATAACCAATGCAATATAAAAAGAAAGAATTGAAATATATGCTCGTAATTCTCAACCAAAGGATGAATTCCAAACAAACTACGTAGCCCAACACCGCGGCAAATCGTCATTCCGTAAAATGGTTCCATCTTTTACGATGGGAAAGGGTGTTGCGGCTGAACGCATCCAGATTGCCAGTTTGCCGATGAAATGCAGCTGTTCACTTGTCATATAAAATAAAATGATTTTGCCTTTTATTCATTAAAAAACAATTAAATTTGCGACACGCGAACTTAATTACACTTTCATGTGGCAACGACAACGAGACTGAAAAATTCGTATGATCTGGCTTATCCCATTTCCATCTCTTTTACTTCTGCCTTTTTCTCCGTTTATTTTATGTGCAACCTCAACTCTTTAAGTTAAATATTTATACAGGTCTGCTAAGAAGCAGCAAACAAATTGTATAATCAACATTTAAAGTGCTGCTTGTGATTTGACTCGTGGCTGTACATTAAGGGTGTATTTTCTGCCAACCAAAAAATGGTAGCAAATACAATACAATTGATAGCAAATTGCATAGTTTCGTTTGGTGGCACAAGCCTTTCAGGCTTTCCATATTTGCTACAATTACTCTTCAATTGCGTGTTAAAATTTTAATGTTGTCAATTTGTGACCACCCTCTTGCTCGTTTGGTTGCTAAAGACTTGCGGTGATTTTTGTCTCATCTCGCTGTCAAATTTATACGACATAAATAAACCTTTTGAGTATATTATCGTCAAATTTGCAATTTGTGCTACGTAATACATTTATCTTTTTTTATTTTAGCATATAAGACTCACCAGCCCAAAACTAAATCCAAAAACTGCCTTAGGGTTATTCATTTTTTTAACTTTAAGTCTAACAAACTAGTTTAAAGTAGGTGGAGAATCGTTTTTTTTTTTAAATGTATGTTTAATATATTATACATAAGTACTTTGATCGATAATGTGTCGAATTTTAGATAAACGTCGAAACGCCACTCCACATATAGTGCGTCAAGTGCAGACATTAAATGCCTTAACTGCGGCAAAGAATACAAGACATGCGGCAAAGAATAAAAGACATGCGGCAATACGTCAAACTTGCACGACCACTTCAAAAGGTTTCATGCTGGATTAGAAATTAATAAGTCACACTCTTGCACACCAGCTGTACTTGCAGCACAACACTGCGTCAACAAGCAGCAGTTACAGATCGAATATGAATTCTGTTGCGTCCAACTTCAAAAACTTGTACTAGTTCTAAGCGAAACACCGAAATTGATAAAAGCTTAACTGTAATGGCTACTAAAGAAGTACAGCAGTACAACATCGTAAAAAATGTAGGATTTGTGAAATACACCCAGCATTGGCTCCTAGATACAACCTGCCAAGTAACTCTTAAGAGATGTGCTAATGGTTAATCTGTTTAAGGAAAATTCCGGCAAGTTATCAGTAATATTTCAAAATGTTTCGGATATATTAATTACATGTGACTTATAAACTTATTGACTGTGACGAGTTATTTTGTTTATAGTTACGAATTAAAAACAGAAACCTTGGCTACGAAAAAACTTTTAAGCACAACTAATAATATTGCAGATAAATTGCAAGAAATATTAATTGATTGAAACATCCTAAATAAAACACACCATTTTATGCTTGAAGCATGTGAAATGTTACAAAATTGCAATTTTCTTTGATTTGCGCATACAATTAATCTAGTGATACTTTAAGTTAATGAAGTATTACTTTAATGATTTAGTTACTAAATGTAACCGTATCGCTAATTCTACTCATGGCATATGGACTTTTCCGTAAAATGAAAAGTGTTTCACTTCTCTTGTATAGTTAAAAAATAAATTTATCGAGGACTAAAGACGCCACTATCGATGACTCAAAATTAACTACCATTGAATATTGATGGCACCCACTATCGATAGTTTGGATTGAAACATACAGACATGCACATTTCAATCCAGCAGCCATGTTGATCAAGATAAATATATATATTCTTTTACTCTTTCTGCATCTAATACACCCTCTGCAAGGATACAACAATAAGAAATTTTGGATAAATAAATGATAAATAATTTCTGTACAAAAGTTTATTTACCTCTTTTTCTACTTTGTTTTAATTTAGTTTTGATGATACAAAGTGCAATCCATTTATGCATTTTCCGTAGTATGCCGTTATGTTCTATAAGATAATCAAAAGTGATATGATAGTGATACAGTCTATCGATAGATTTTTGTATCCATATCCAATATACACCAATCGCTTAAAATTTGGAAAAGCAAGTATAATGCATATGAAAATGGACCGAAAATACAACATTAACTTTATTTTAGCAACTGAAGACGAAAATAACCGACATGCCGGTATAACAGCTGTTCAAATATGAAAAAGTAGAATAACAAACCCGAGAGAGAAAGCTCACCCAATAGAATACGTTCCACTTCCAGTAAAGTGAGTATACTCCTGCTTTCTCCAATTATTTTGCCCATGCTCTCTCAGTGTGCCTCTCTGAAAGTGAAGCTTAACCCACAAAGCTGCAGAGTAGCTATGACCGAAGGCCAAGAATTTGGACAGCGACGGAACTCAACTTCAGTCGTTGGAATTCATTCGTTCGTCGTAGTCAGACGCACATTATTGAAACGCCTCTAAGTGGCATATGTATAAGTCAGTGTGTGAGTGTGCCAGCGTGTCTCTTTAATGGGAAACGGGAAACAGTATATATATATATATATATATATATACCATATATATATATATGGTTACTAAGCGGCAGGCAACAAAGTGGCCAACAATACCAAATAAAAGGAAAAGGCCAGAACCAAAAGTAAAACAGGCAATAGAAAATGTGTCAACGCAAAAAAAAAACGTTTATTGAAATAAAATAGTGTCGGTCTTATCGGCTGTGTGTGTCAGAAGCTTCGATTAGTGATGTTACCATACAGCGAAGTTGAGATCAGCCTACTAGTTATTTGTCGGCTTTGTCTGTCGGCTCGCGGTAAATAGGTACTCTGTGTTACTCTGGCGCCTAAATGTATCGACCTTAGTGTTGCATGCTGTTGATATTTTGGGACACACATACATTGATACATAAATATGTACACTCCAATTAACGGTCATTGACGCTTGCGTTTTAATTAAACCGATTGCATGCATTCTATGTATTTGCCTGGCATGCAATTATGGGCCTGTAATTTGAATCGTCCCGCTTAGAATAATTTTGCACGCCAACGACATTGATGGTATGCAAACTGTTAATAAGCAAATAACAAACAAACGCACGCGGTAACTGAAATTGATTACATACATACAAGCTTTGTGGCAGCTGGAAAAAAGAAAAATAAATTCAGATGATAAGGCGAAAATATTGGAATAGACAAAAGCATAGAATTTATTAGGTTTAACATCATTTATTTGCTAAATTAACCATTATATAAAAATAGTGTAAACTATAGTGTATCATGACTTAAAATTAATAGAAAATATAAGTACATATATCAAAGTTTTAAAATTAGACTCTTTTATTATTATAATTTAAGAACTTGATATAAAACTTGATTTATAATTGTTTGATTTATAAAACAAATACAACAAAAAAAAAAAACCAAAACAAAATAATTGGCAAAATACAATAGAATGGTATAAATTGAATTGTATTGAAGTAAACAATTTTATTATAGAAAAGCTATCGATGTGCCAATGAATTTAATTTCAATGAAAACCGAAGTGTAACACAAGATAAATACGAATAACGGAATTACAAAGTCTATAATAAGTGCATACAAATAATCAGCGCCAAAAATTTGTGGAATCGGTTTCAATGAATATGTGACAGTGTAAACAAAAGTGTTTGTATTTACTTATGAATAAGAAAACTGCAAGCATACAACATTTATACAACATATAAATATCGTTAATAAAAAAATTAAGTCACTATTTATACTGTTGATTTTAAAAGTCATGAATGCCACGAATGTTCTTTGATATAATGAACATCAATACCCAGTTCAATTACTAAGGATTATAATTATATACGACGATAACAAAAATAATAACAAATCAATAATAAACAAATAAATAATAATCTGTTCAAAATAAATATAACATATAAATGTATTATCAGCAAAACTCATCAAAAGCAGAGTTGAGGGTATTGCACATGCGTCTATTTGAAAGAGTGAACAAGGTAAATTAAATTCAATTGAAAAGAAAAGAAAATGAACATAATTTTCTAAAATCGCCATTTGTAAAGTTTGGAATGGTTATCCCCTATGGTATAGAAAAAATAAAAATATTTACCAGTATTCGTTCTTCTATCCATATGACTATCAATATTTCCCTATGTGGCGTCATGGGTAGTGCATTTGCTTTCAAATCTATACACACAATTTATTTCATACCATTTGAATAATTTGAGGCAGATCGAAAGGCGTGACAGTCGTTTTTTGGCTATCTAATTTGATGAAACTTGACATTGTTATATATACCTCTTATTATTGTAATGTATTTAAATCGGGGTGAGTTGGATCGCTCATATACATTAATAAGTGTAATTTTTTGATTAACTTTATATGGTATTTATATAGTATTGACATTACATTATATTTATGTTGCACTCCAATTATTATTTAAGCATCTGAATAAAAATGTTGCCTAGAATTAATCAGTATGTTTTTAAAACTACTCGTATATAGTTACAAAGGTAAAAGCCAGCCTAATGACAATAAATAATTTGAAATAAGATTTTGGGCGACAGTCTGAAACCCCCTTTTTCCAGCTCCGATCACTTGTCATTGCCACAAATTATAATATGGAAGTACATTTCCGTTAAGACGGATAAAGAAGATTTTGACTTCGTCAGACACGTTCGAACGTTCAGAAGAATATTCAACATTCACTAGTCGTAGTTAGTCATTTATCAACCACGCACATTATACCAATTGTTAAAGTAATAAATACATTTTCCTTATCCATAATGCCGACAGGAGTAAGATTAATTAGCTTCAAAATATTGATAATACATTTTACTTATTTTATTTAATTGTGTTTCTTTTTGGTTATCGATTATAAATATTTGTTCTAATATATATTATTTGTTGACTGTAAATACAGATTCGAAATCTTCTACAAAATGATTTTAGAAAAATTATTACATTACATTTTAAACACAGATAATCCAACATTTTGGTGCATGAATTAACGACTTTTAATTATGATATTAAAATTTAAACACATTCAACAGAAGTTACTGTATTTTGATTTTTCTTGAAAAGCTATTCTATGGAAAACAATAGGGGGTTAATGTTACAATTTTCTCCCAGTTCCTGTAGCACAGCAAGAGTACAATGTGATAGTCGAATCCCCCCCTGATTGTCAACCATTTGCATATGTTGATGTTCATTATACCCGGGCACCAGAGATGGCTGCTCTTCATCACAAGGCAAAACATTCCGTAAATATTTAAGAAAATTAGTCAAACGCTGTTCAAATGTTGGGCAAAAGCGCATAGGGCTTATAGCAATATAAATCTGTCCTAAATCATCATTATTTGAATCACCAGAAAATATACCGCATCGAGGTAACTGTGAAGCATATTGAGCTCCTGTCATCACACCGCAAAGTATGTCCACCATTGCCGCTAGTCCAAATCCCTTGTTTTCTGGCATGAATACACGCAATCGCTTCGACCGCAATGTCTCAGCTGCACTGGTTGTTGGTTTTCCATTGCAATCCAATGCTATACTATCAGATAATTGATCTAAATGTCCATTACTGTATTCCAGTTTCAGTTTTTCAATTGAGTAAGCCGACATACATATGTTCGTAAGGAATTGTTCCTGTATACTTGCCGCTGCACAAGAAATATAATTGTTACCCAGTAAGGGTTTAATTCCACCCATTGGCACTAGAACGGGCGGCCCATTGGTCATGCATAATCCAATCATTCGCTGAGCTAGTGCCTGACATGCATACCACGAGGCCATTCCAATGTTGTTGGAGCGTCGAACTGCCACAAGACCTATTGCTTGATCATGAGCTTTACGTATTGCCAGATCCATGCAAAAGTTGGCTACCACCGGCCCTGGTGAGTTTTGTCCATCTACTAGCGCCATTGCCTCGCGTTCATTAAGCACCTTGGGTTGCTTACGTGGGTCGACCTTCAAATTAAGTAGCTCGGCAGCAATGGTAGGTAGACGATGAATGCCCATGCTGCGCTGCCCCATGTAATCGGCAGCAATCAGAGCATCAGCCATTTCACCTGCACCCTTTTCCGGTACGTCCATAGCTAGGAATACATCGCACACAAAACGCTGTGCCTCTAATACATCAACCAGTACTTCAGAGCATGACGTTGATACTGGATTTTCATGTCCGCTACAAATGTGTAGCGCACTATTTAAATTCTGCCAAAGTATTTCATTGCCCATATCTAAGCCCATTAGCCCATTCTCTTTTAGGCTTGTTTCACTCAAATTAGTTTTAGTTAAGTTATTTATCTGTTCCTCGGTATCTGTCGCTTCCTTTCTGATGACACCAATGCAATTTAGTTTACTTTTAAGGTTGCTACTGGGTTCAGTGGACGGTTTTGAACGTACTTTTCGAAATATGTCTAAAATATTGAGCAATCTGCGCATGTGCTTCATGCTTCGTGAAAATGTATAATAAATGTTTATATTCAACAGTACATGTGTAACAAATAAACGCACGAGTTGGAATACTATTTTAAGAAAAATTAATTCAGTATATTTTTGAAGTTTAAAGCAAATTATAACGGAGCATAATTATTTGATAAGCTAATTATTCAATTGCTATTAAGCTAATTAAGCATCTTCTCTGTCTTGAAAATATTTAAATATGAAAATACTTGCCAGTAATCGTCTCTTCAAAAACTTATTTATATATTAATTATGTTTATTTATCTTTTTATATTATTATATTCTTATATTACGTCGTTCTTTCTCCTGTTGAATTTTCAAAACACAATTCGCTGCAGTTAACACAACAAAAGGTCGAATAACAATTCCATTGCATTGATGTCTATATGTTAAGTGTAATTTTTTATATAAATTGGAACAGTCCACGGTAAAAGGCTGTTATCTTTTAAAGTTGGAGTATTTCGTGCTAAATAATTTCCATGTTTGCACTGGGGAGTACAGAATCCTTCAATATCTGTATTATTCTTCCATATCCCATCTTCCTGACATTCGAGAGTTAGGCAACTTACTAACACATCGTGGATCCTCATATTTAAAGTATTTCCATTTCTTGTTATTTTGGTATAATACTGAGTTGTCATTAAAAACTTCAAACCTCTCTTACAGTTAAATTTTACCCAACTTTAATTTATGGGTGGGGGTATTCTTTTCAACTCTTGGCAGTTTACATCTAGACACTCGAATATTCCAAGACTTCTGTTGTATTTGTCATATGTATTAATTGGGCAACCATTCCATTTGTATTAGGGTTCAAATTTAAAGGCTTAGATATGCAAAGTGGTAATTTGTTTAACCATTTTTCGGTATTTAGGCATACTACTAAGTTTAATTTTTTATTGGCACACTCAAAACTAATAATTGTATAATATTAGCATAAACAAACTTTTGTTTATATTAATGCAAAAAAATAAAATGTAGTGTTCTCGCTAAATTTCAGTTCACTTACGGTAGGTTCCCTGCAGTTAGGCGGTGCAATTAGTATCCACTTTGTAGTATTAATGCAAACTACTTCTAATTCGTCGGATCAATCGACACAATCATGTTTGTTATTACAAATTAGTTTCTTATCTATGCAATTTCCGTTGCCACATTTGAAAAAGGTAGATTGCTTAGAACAGCTATGTGTCAAGCATATTTCAGAAGACTCATCCCGGCCATTTGAGCACTCATCAATATTATTGCATTTTGGATTATATTATCCTGGTAAGCACTGCAATTCGTTCCTATACAAAAGACTAATGAGACACTAAAACAAGTAAGAAAGTTATAGTCGAGTGTGCTCGACTATATAATACTCGGTGCCCAAAGTTATATTATATATTTATTTTGCTCGTGCTGCGCACTCGCCAATTTTAAGTTAATATAAAAAAAAAAATTAAAAAAAAAATCGTCTCGGAAATCGAACCGTGGACCTCATGCACGCGAGTTCAACCCTCTAACCACTGAGCCACGCTCTTCACAAGTTTGAGAAACACTGAGTAAATGTTGCCGTCGTATGGGGTGAGAACAGCAAGAAGCGTACGCCTCTCAACTTTTGAAATTTGAAATGTGTATAACTTCCATGTTTATTATCCGATCTGTACCAAATTTGTACACAACGTCCAGATAAACATATTCTTTGTACCAAAATTCAGTGCTGTAGCTTGTCTGAGAAACCCTAAGCTATTCAACATAATAGTTTCAGTACTAAGAACTTCTAAGTCACAAATTTTTTATATATCATACATTTATATTTATGTAGTCTAACTTACTTTTTGCAATTCTTTTGAAAATATTTTATTAATTCGTTTGAATGTTGTTCGTTACATAAATTAGGTGATTCATCCGATTTATCACAGTAGTTTATTACCGTGTTGCACATCTTGCTTCTTCTATTTTTGGCTCCATTCGCACAATAAAACGTGAGTTCTTTATAAACCGGATATTTATCTTTGCATTGCACAAAACATTCATCACTTCCATGAAGACAGTCTTTTATTCCATCATATTTGTGACCTTTCCCCCTTGACAGTTGCATTTTTACCCTTTTTACAATGAAAATATTTTATTGGACTTACAGCATGGAACACAGCCTCAATAATAAAAAATAAAACTAATCCAACTGTCCACAAAAATCGTTCACACATTTTACAAGTTGCTTGCATGAGAATTCTCTTTGAACTGAGCTAATCATGTGTATGTGAGATATAAAGATATAAAAGCTAATTTCACATCGAAGTTAAGCCAAAATTATTCAAAACAAGTAGGGAAGGCTACAAAGTGTGTACCCGAAAGTAACATACCCTGCATCCTTGAATAAAATATTCAAATGATTTAACCGTGAAAATTAATTGTTTAATAGCTTTTTTGTTTCTTTATAAATCGATACTATTTTTGCAGGGCTGTTTTATATTAACGCCTATTTTAGCCCTTTAAAATTACAAGTCTCTAGTGTTTATAGAAGCAGAGATTTTAGAAACGTCAAACGGATTTGGGCGTACGTTCTTTCCGTTCAAACAGATAGACAGACGGACGGGACCAAATCGACTCGGCTATTTCTCCTGAGCAAGTATACATATATATGTACATATGTATAGTTAATATACCCTTATTTACCCATTTTTAATGTGTACAGGGTATAAAAAGCAAAATCATTTAGACCGTACCGATGATTTCATATCCTTTCAAGGTGAAGTACAAAATTTATAATTTTAAAACTTATCATTGAGCTGGACTGTTGATCCAGAATATATGTAATTCATAGAGCTTATCAAGCTTTTCTACTTAACATGTTATAAATGAATTCAAAATTATTAAAAGTTACTTTTGAACAAGTAAAGAAAACTGCTATCGTTTGTCTGCTAATATACATTAAAATATACAATCTAATATTTGATATCTACAGATATAGAAAAGTATTATTGATCGTGAAAATATATATTTATATATATATATATATTTTTATTCTATTATTTTTCCGCATTTCTATTAATAGAAACGCATTTTATCATATACAAATTAAATATAATTAAATTTGTTGTTTCTCGGTTATTTAAAACAAGTAAGAAAGTTATAGTCGAGTGTGCTCGACTATATATTACTCGTCTCGGGAATCGAACCGCGGACCTGATGCACATGAGTTCAACCCTATAACCACTGAGCCACGCTCTTCACAAGTGTGAGAAACACTGAGTAAATGTTGCCGTCGTTTGGGGTGAGAACAGCAAGCAAGCGTACGCCTCTCAACTTTTGAAATTTGAAATGTCTATAACTTCCATGTTTATTATCCGATCTGTACACAACGTCCAGATAAACATATTCTAACTTTGTACCAAAATTCAGTGCTGTAGCTTGTCTGGGTTTGCTTAAAATAGTTTTTATCGATTTGTGGAGGCGGAGGGGGGCGTGCAAAAATCCAAAATAAACTTGATCTGCCTGCAAACACTACAAACACTATGTAAAATAAGTAAGAAAGTTATAGTCGAGTGTGCTCGACTATATAATACTCGGTGCCCAAAGTTATATTATATATTTATTTTGCTCGTGCTGCGCACTCGCCAATTTTAAGTTAATATAAAAAAAAAATTTTAAAAAAAAAAATTTAAAAAAAAAATCGTCTCGGGAATCGAACCGCGGACCTCATGCACGCGAGTTCAACCCTCTCACCACTGAGCCACGCTCTTCACAAGTGTGAGAAACACTGAAAAAATGTTGCCGTCGTTTGGGGTGAGAACAGCAAGCAAGCGTACGCCTCTCAACTTTTGAAATTTGAAATGTGAATAACTTCCATGTTTATTATACGATCTGTACCAAATTTGTACACAACGTCCAGATAAACATATTCTAACTTTGTACCAAAATTCAGTGCTGTAGCTTGACTGGGTGTGGGTGAAGTGGTGTGTTCAAAATGGTTTTCATCGATTTGTGGAGGCGGAGGGGGGCGTGGCAAAAATCCAAAATAAACTTGATCTGCCTGCAAACACTACAAACACTATGCAAGTAAGTCTCTATCTCTTATAGTCTCCGAGATCTGTGTGTTCATACGGACGTACAGACGGACAGACGGACATGCTCCAATCGACTCGGCTGTTGATCCTGAGTCAGAATATATATACTTTATGGGGTCGCCCACGCCTCCTTATGGGTGTTACATACATTTGCTCTTGTCACTAACCCAATATACTCTTGGTTCCCATAGGGCACCGAGTATAAAAATTAAGTCTCTATCTCTTATAGTCTCCGAGATCTGTGTGTTCATACGGACGTACAGACGGACATACTCCAATCGACTCGCCTGTTGATCCTGAGTCAGAATATATATACTTTATGGGGTCGGCCACGCCTCCTTATGGGTGTTACATACATTTGCTCTTGTCACTAACCCAATATACTCTTGGTACCCATAGGGCACCGAGTTTAAAAATATAATTTTTTCATTATATAACTTTGGTGATAATATAATAATTATATAACCTTTATTCTTAAACACAATACAAGACAATTTTGATTTATTTTTTAAAAAATTGTCAACCGATCGCGGTCTCAATCGAAATAGAACTAACTTCTTATAATCTTTACTTTAATTTTGATTTGTTAACTTAGCTTGGAACCAAGATCGGACCTCAAAGCCAAAGGCAAAGGCAAAAGCAGAAATGCAGAGTTTGAAAATATTGTTTATAATAGCCATAAGCGGCATGGTTTCACGAGTTGGATAACTCTCACCCTTCTAAAATGGATCGTCCCGATCCAATATGTAATTCATTTAACTCATCTCTTAATTCTGTTAAGAAATTTTCTTGGTTAATAGATTTTTCTGGTTCTGGACGTTGTTTTTTGGTTACAAATAATATAGCATTTTTGTATTTTATAATAAGTAAAAAAATCAAATATGTAATGATTAAAATTAATAATATAAAGGTAAGTGATATTTTAGTATTATTAATTTTAATGAAAGGATTTAAAATGTTTATATAATCTAAAGAAAGTTTCGAGTTATTTGATAATATGTTATCGGATATTTCATAATTTTTGAAGTGGTTCGTGGTTATGTAGTCATGAATTTTCTTTTCCAAATTGGTATATGAGATATTATTAATTTCGGTTGTACCATTAAATGTTATTAAAAATA
>JBAMBR010006262.1:0-27947 GCA_037044475.1 Zaprionus obscuricornis | reverse complement strand
ATTTATTTACATATTTATTTACATATTTATTTACATATTTATTTACATATTTATTTACATATTTATTTACATATTTATTTACATATTTATTTACATATTTATTTACATATTTATTTACATATTTATTTACATATTTATTTACATATTTATTTATATTTATTTATATTTATTTATATTTATTTATATTTATTTATATTTATTTTATATTCATTTTATATTTATTTTACATTTATTTATATTTATTTATATTTATTTATATTTATTTCAGCTTATTGTAATTTTTTGTATTTATATTTATATTTTTATATATATTAAAAAATATTAATTTAAATATATTTATATCTATAATTATATTTTTTTATTTTTATTTACATTTCATTTAATTTAATTAAATTTTTTTTTATTTATTTACATTTATTTATTATTCAAATATTTATATTTTTTATTTAATTTTTTTTATTTATTTATTCAAATCGTTTTTTAAGCCCTTGCAAGAGCACAAAACTAGCGACTAGCTTAAACCAATTTTCACGTTTGTTTTGCACTTACATATAAACTGAAAATACTTTGGCAATATACACCAATACACAAACATATACATATGCATATATAAAACATACATACATATATACCTAGGAATATTTGAGGCAAATTGCTCCATTAAGTTTTTAATATGCACTTCAAACTATTGCTAGCTGGAATCTGTATGTGCTTCTATGTTTGTTTGTGTGTCTGTGTGTTTTTTAAATGTTGCTGTCTAATTGACTATTTCCTCAATTCTTGCGCTGCAATGCCTACACACACACATACATAGTGACATAAGGGCATGCTGGCAGTTAGCTTTAGTTAAATGTTTTAAGCACTAATTGATACAGATGGCATATTTTTTAATGCATAGCATTTACATACATTGCTCTAATTCTATATGTTTAACATGTCTTTCATTTCTTTATAAAGATATACTATCTTATACTTTATATAGAGCACATATCATAATAATAATAAAAAAAAAAAAAAAGTAAAACAATAAAATAAAAGAAAATAATAACTTCAACTGCATTAAACAAACGGCAACTTGCCAAAGCAGCGGATAAATAATTCAGTCAGTTACCTCAGTTGGCATTGCATTAACAAGCGTAAGAGTGTGTGTGAGAGAGAGGGGGCAGAAAGAGAGAGAGAGAGAGACGGCATGGCAAGGCTATCATCATAATAGGCGTGTGTGTACGTGTTTTTATTGTCAACTTCCTTCTTTTTTTTTTTGTGGGGTTGCTTGCTTGGCTTCGTTGACTGTTTCGCTGCTTTTGGCCATACGACAAAAGGATAATTTCATATTCGCGTCGCCTAACTTACGTAAATTGTTGAATCATACAATAAATAAAATGCAATGAATGTGCAAAAGTGCAGAGCAGCGCGCATTGCTTGCGGTTTTCTAATATGAACTTAAGTCGCCTGTCGTCATAGTAGACAGCAATAGGTAAGGTGGCAAGTATGAAGAGGCAGAAGAGGTAGAGGAAGGCAGAAGAAGGCAGAGGAAGGCAGAGGCAGGCAGAGGAAGGCAGAGGAAGGCAGAGGCAGGCAGAGGCAGGCAGAGGAAGGCAGAGGAAGGCAGAGTATGTGCAGTGGTTTTCTTTTCTTTTGCCATTTACCAAGCGCAGCAGTAAATAAATTAACGTCAGCCGCAGAAAAGTCAACGTCTTTGTTATAACAGACGTACATGTATGTACACACAAACACACACACACACATATATACATAGACATACTTATGTACTACATGCTTACGTATCTACTTTACGTAGTTTCGCTGGCACGCATTTTTATAGCCTTGCGCGCAGCCATCAGCAAAGCCTAAAGGCAAAAGTAACTGCATTACATATATGTATATGTATGTGTATGTGTTTGTGTGTTGGTGTGTGTGTGTGTATACACCTGCGAAAAAAACAAACAGCAAGTGCCAGGCAACAATAACAATTAATTATTGAAATGCAAATGCAAATGCAGGTAAAGTTAAGTCGCTGTATATGAAAAGCCGCAAAAGTTTTCATAAACAGCAGCAACAACAACAATAACAACAACAATAACAATATACAATGTCGACTCTGCAACTGCATTATCAAAAGGTGCTGCATATTTTTCATTTTTCGTTGTTCTTTTTCATTTCCCCCTCCTCTCTCTTTCTCTGTTTGCTTTTCTTGAAAATGTCTGCAAGCGTTTTTTACAAGTAGCAAAAGAAAAGAAAATTACGCCCACTGCTTATTGCGTGCCATGGACAAATATTGTTGGCAAGCTGCAGGCGCTGCTATAAATTGACTTAAAATTAAGCAGAACTCGTTGAATATGTGGCATGGCATGGCTCTGCCACATTATATAACTTAACAACAAATGTGGCAAATTATACATTTTACAATTCCCGTAATCGTAGACGTAGACTATACCTATAGTCATAGATCTATAGCTATACATTACATTTTTTTTATAATTGCCAGCTGAATTTCTAATACAATTTTTTTTTTTAATAATCATTTTCTTTAATTAAATAAATTTTTTTTTTTTTTAAATATGCAAAATTAAATTTTTAGCCAGCTAATGATAACCAAGTAATTGATGTAGTTGAAGCGGCTTTTGCACTTGTTGACTTCCCAGCATACGCACATCTATAACACTCTCAGAGAATTCAGAGCACTGTGTGCAGCCACAATTTGAAGGAACCTCATGCTGTAAATGTTTATAGTTTGCATTAGATTTTAAACATTTGCAAGCTTAAATTAAAAAATTATTTGAAACTTACGCGCTGCGTATAAGTATAACCATCGGCGCAGACCATTTTCACAGAGATCGGTTGATAGGATTTAATATTACAACATGTGCAGAATTTCTCATGCATATCGCTAATTGGATTATATTTGGATCCTGAACTACAGCTGCCCTCACAGTCTGTAAAGCCTTTGATTGGCTCAGCATTCACACAGAGACCATGACCTGGTTTTGTTGTCTTTAGCAATTCTTTTGTCTTTGATAAAGCGCGTGAAACGGGCAAGCAAGAAGCTATAAAAAAAAAATAAAGAAATAATTAATAAAAAAATATAATTAATATAAAATCTGTTACTTACTTTGACTGTCGATAATGGGTTCAACTTTACAATGTTTACAGCAGCCATCGATATAAATTAAACTTGGCTTACAGTGACTTACATCTGGACAGACTTCAATGGATGAGCTAACCATTAAGACTTTATCTTTCTTTAAACACATATAGTGTGTACAATTATCAGCTGAACTCCAAGCAGCATTTGGTTCATAGAATTTCTGTTCAAATATACATGATGTTTGTACACATTCACCGCAACATTTATTGGCATCCAATTTCTGATAGCTATAGCCAGGCGCACAATCTGTACGACATTGTTCTTGTATGCTAATAATTTGTGCATTACCATCGGGACCATAGGAGCATTGTTCCTGCTTGCATATATCCTTGGCATGCAACCATTTGTCGCCAATTTGTTTTGTAAAACTGCTCAATTCCTCAAGCTCATACTGCACAATGCAAAGATGTTTTGGTGGCACTAAAAAAAAAAGAAAATAGATTTATTATTTGTAATAAATTTCATAAAATTTCAATTTTTTTATATATTTATGATACTACATACCGCATTTATGCGTGGGACAACAGGCGCCATCTGCTTGATATGTGCTAATCTCATGGAAACGTTTTGAACAACTTGTGGGCACAGCTGGACATAGCTCTGGTTTACACACAATCTTTTGTGTGGGACAACATCCCTCATCAATCTTAACAAGCTTTTCACCCGGCAATAGCTCACGTGGTGGTAACAATGCTTCACATTCTTCCTTTGGTTTACATTCTATGTTTGTTTAATGAATTAAAATTAAAATATATATATATATATTAATTAAAATAATAATTTAAGAAGCAGAAGCAGCATAAAGAGTAAAGCATTTAAAATTTCAAGTAATTTTCATTTCAAAAGTCTTCTTCAATTATCTGTTTTTGTGTATAAAGCATTGCAATTATCAATTATACTCAAAATTAATTAAAATCTATGCAATGCATATTGCAAATGCAACATTAGAAAATCGTTAGTGCACGACTGTATAATACCCGGTATGCAGGAATAAAAAAAAATTCAAGAAAATTTATGCTTGTAATCTGATTTGTAGCAAAATTTCACAAATCTTCATATAACTTGTATAGCTTCAGGTATATAGCTTGTGCCTGTCATGCTTTATATAGCTAGACTTCATTTATTGGCGCTAGGAGGCGTGGTAAAAATTCCAAAAAAAATAACTTAAACTACCTGCAACTATAAAAATCACATTTAAATTCCCTAGATCTTATAGTCTCCCAGAACTAGCTGTTCATGCGGACGTACAGACGGGTAAAGAGACCATAAATAAACTTCGGACCTGCCTTCTTCTGGGCGCTACATACATTTGCTGATGTCACAAAGTGCTCTATACCCTATATACACTAACATTACCAGGTATAACAAGTTCATCAAAGTCAAATGCAAAATTCATTAATTTTAAGCTCTGCTGCAACTACAAATCTTTGTCAACGTTATTAAAATTACTAAAAGCTTCAATTAACTAAAAATTAAGCAATTACTGTCAAAGTCAAATTAGAACATGCAACAAAATTCAAGGCAACATTATTGCAACATATACGCACCACAAATATACTGTGGACAACCGTTAACATCGTTCTTCTGCTTCTTAAATTGTCCAGGACCACAGACTGGCATTAGCGGTGCTAGGCATAGTTTTTGTGAATCCTTTGGCTCTGGCACGCAGCGATAGCGTGGACAACATTCACCATCTTGTACAATAGTCTTTGGTATATAACCCTCAGCACAGATATTCTCTTCAACTTGACATTTCTTTTGCACACATGAACTTTTACCTTTGGCATCACATTGACAATCGGTACATTTATCCTGTTGCCATTGATCACCGGGCAAATGTATACCATCATCACATTTAGTGCATGCTACTTCTGGTATACATTTACCAGCATCCATAACTTGTCCATTTGGACAGAAGCAACCTTCAAAACGTTCAGAATTTAGACACATATCTTCAGCATTGACAGTATGGAAGATATCCTCAGTTTTAACATTAACAGCATCAAATTCAGTTAAAGCTTTGACAGTATCACAATTTTTGGCACAACCGCAGGGTTGATATACCATATCGCTGGGACAATCAAATGGACAAAGATTTGGACGACGCCAATTGGTGCAGATGCCCTTAATATTACATTCTTTTGCATAGGCAGCCAAGGAGGCGCAAATACCAAGTTGTGAATTGCCTGGCTTGCAAATATCCTGTTGGCAGGCAGCAACATAGGCGCGTGGATCAACCACAAGTGAACATTTGCCAAAGAGTTCCTCATTATAGAATTGCTGGCAAGGATCCTTTTCAGGGGGCAATGCAACACAGCTATCTTTGGGCACATCCTTGCTGGAGCACTCTTGAGCATCGGTTAAACCTAATTTAGGTTCATCTGCTTGCCAACTTTCAATGACATCAATGCCGGGCTTTCTCTTTGCTGGATTTGGCTGTAAATCATTGCTGGCATCTTCATTACAATCGCCACAAAGTCCTTCCATTTTGCTGCCATACTTAATGCTTGGCACACCCAATGTAAATGTCATATCCTCAAATGAAACAATTAGCTCTACATGCGTTTCAGGCAGCAATAGTATCAACTCTTTGCCAATCACTTGACGCAATATTATCCAACTATCTTTGTATGGCAACTTTTGCACCTCGAAGCCATCGACTAGGACCTGCAAAGCCTTTGGTTTTTGTGGCATACGTTGCACATGTATAACATGATCACCATTGAGTATATGGAATGCCTTAGCACAGCTAGCACCATCCAATGCATTGACTTGACCAACTTTTTTGCAGTCATCCATGCTAACATATACCTGGAATGTATAGACACCCGGTAGGACAACATCTCGTGACAACAGATAAGTGCAATTGCCATCGAAACTGAAACTCTTATGATCGTATGTCATATATTTGGAGCTACCCATAGCTTTGCAGACACAATCCTTGCATTCGGCAATAGGCACACAATTAGGACCCTTGCGTACAGTGCCCTCCGGACAATAACAGCCAGGGAAACAAACATCGGGCAGCACAGGACAATCATCGCCATGTAAATTATCACAGGAAGGTTCACAGCGACGTTTATAGCAATCGGTATGCACCAATGGTGACTGACAGCTAATCTCACATTGATGTACTGCACGCCAAGTGGCTAATTGTACCAAAGGATTAACACTAAGACATTTCTTAACGAAACTTTCAAGTATGTTACACTTGCAGGCAGAGGCATCACCATTATTGGCCAACAGACAATCACAAGCTGCCTCTAGGCAATAATTGTTTGAGAATTGTTTATAGTTGACAGCCTTATGGCATTTGGCAAATGTTGGATGACTGTAAAGCATGAGAATTTATTAAAATTTGGTCTAGAATAATTATTAGCTTAAACATACTTGATCATGCTGCATAATTGCAATGCCTTGGCCTGCAGCTGACGTGTACATTTCTGATCACCACACTGATCCAAGGGTATACGCTTATCATACCAACTGTTACCAAATTTCTCTGTATTGGCCAAAACTTGACCATCAGGTGTACGCTTATCATCACGTGGATTACCATTATAATAGCCGCATAGACCATCAACAGTGCGTATAAATTTAGATGAAATGCCAACTTTGAGTATGCCAATGTCATCTAATTGCACCCAGAAACCATATTTGGTAGACACTGCCAGCAGTGTTTTACCAGGCTGTGAGACTACAAATGATGCCTTGCAGATGGGTGAATTGATAAGTTGCTCAACGGTAAATTCAAAGCCATTGAATTTGATCTTTAACTGTGGCAGCAATATTAGCTCATTGCCAGCTAGCAAATCCTTGATGGTGACCACTTTATGGCAAACTTTGCGCGTTTCATCCGTGCACTGTTGATGCACTGTAAAAAAATAAAAGAAAATTAAAATCTATGCACTGAAATTATAATTAAATATTTACCAGATATTGTCCAACTGCTATGACTAATATCTCTGGCTAATATATGACTGCAGGGACTGTATTTGAAGAGTGTGCCATCAAATGTAGTGAAACTCTTGCCACTTATCTCACAGACATCATCTTTATTTGGTCGCAACACACAAGCATATTTGAGACAATCGCCAACCTTGGCTGTGCTCATGTCCAGCTCCACATCATATTTCTCTGGACACTTGGGTTCCACACAGGTAATCGATTCATTTTTATTAACTTCTTTTGTTGGTATTGGCACACAGGTGAATTCACTGCATTCTTCTTCTTCCTGATAGTTAACATCATTGCCAGGCATGGCTAATATTTTTTCATTGGATGAAATAAATTTAGTTTTTGTTATGCTGACGCCATCATCAACAATTGAAACTTGTTTATGGAATGTAAAGATTTTTGACATTTTTCTAGCTTTCTTTTCAATGATTTTTATTTTCATTTGTGGCGGACAAACTGGTGCGGGGCATGTAATAATTGTAGCTATAAAAAAAAAGAGAAGAGAAAAAAAGAAAGTTAATGTTGGCTCTGACTACTCAATGTCTACACTGTCTATTGCATAATTTGTAAACATACTTTCATTTTTCTCACGCTTTATATCCGGTTCAACGGTAAATGAATCGTGACAGCTTGCATCCTCATCATCGGTACAATCCTGTACGCCATTGCACCATAAAACTTCTGGTATGCAATCACCACTTGATGGGCATAAACGTTGATGCTTGGGGCATGGTTCACACTTGCAGAAACAATCGCTGGTGATGACCGAACGTAAATGAGGCTCTTGGCATGGCACACACTTCTTTGGCTTACAATTGTGTCGTCCACCCAATATACAGACACATTCCTCACAGGCAGCATTCTCAAACTTGCTACCAATCGGATAACTGACATAGTTCTCAACGCAAGGGCATAGATTACGTTGCACACAGCTGTTGCCATCCCAGTATAGTTGATCATTGCATTTGCATTGACTGCTGCTGCTGCTGCTGCTGCTGCTGCTACTAGTACTGGCAATGCCATCACATACATTACACTTCGTTGGTTTGTGTTCATCTTCTTTAATTTCTTCCTTTATAACAGCTGTGAAATATCAATATGAATAGCAAAAGAAATTTCTTTTAAAGAATTTCAATTTTTCTAGAAATATTATTTTATACTTACGATATGGCTTAAAGCATCCCAATGGTTCAATGCGCATATTTATATTACGTTCCCATTTCGCTGGCACTATCTTCAAGTACTGCGTCAAGATTGGCTTCTTAAAATGATGCGTACGTGGCGTATACTCATCAACATTTGCCTCAAATATACGCGGCTGTCCATTGGGTGCTACTACTGTATTCCATGTTGGCTTACGCTTTGAGAATAATACTTTGTAACCAGTTACCCAACCATCGGGTCCACCTTTGGTTATAAAACCAGAAATATTACGTGGCTCTAGGAAATCAAATTCAATAAATTCATTTGGTGTATTGCCAAGTGGTCGCCATGCCTCTGGTGTTGATAGCTTGAGCAGTTCAAGCAAACGTTGTTTCTTTGATAGATTTGGTAGTTGCCATAAACTGCTTGCCTGTAATTGCTGCTCATACATTTCACCCTTATCCACACCCATAGCATCAACACATTCTAGCTCATATACTGTCTGTGGATGCTCTGTGCTAGTTGGTATTGTTGGTGGCAATACAATTGGTAATTCACCACAAATCAATAGATCGACACGCATAGCTATAGATCCATGCCATTTCAATGGATAAATACGCAATGAGCTAGCTTCAATGGGAATCTTGAAAAGAGTTTTCACTGGTTCACGTGAGTCTAAGGGTCCATTAAACATTTGTGGATTCTCTGTTTCATCTACCAGATAATTATAGGCAACATTATCATGACTGTGCAGTATCTGCAATGAATGTTTAAATATTAATAATATCTATAAATTATAACAAATAATTTTAAGATTTGTCTTACCTTAAAGAGTGTCACATAATTATTAAAATCAGGACTGCCAGCCATAATGACACCATAAATAGGTTCTGTGCGTCCCAGATTTATCTCAAGATACTGATATTGATCATTTATCTGTGGTGACCAACTGCCGCTGTTAGGTGACTGATGCTTATGCAGACGTGCTTTGTGTGGCGCATGTTCTGGTGCCAGTTGTGAGCTGGCATTGAAAATACCATCAGGCAACGATTTTGGACCATTTTCAATTATTGGTATGAGACTATAAAATTAGAAAATATATAGAATATTTATAAGACATTTATAGAATATTTATAAGATATTTATAGAACATTTATATAATGTACATTTACGATTTTTAATTAATGATTTATTGTTTTAATTTTATTTTTTTATTTAGTATTTTAATTTATTTTTCACTTTATTTTTTTATATTATAATTTTTAATATTATTTATTATTTTATATTATTAATTCATTTACTTTATTTTATTTCATTATTTAATTTACTTTATTTTATTTCATTATTTAATTTACTTTATTTTATTTTATTATTTAATAATTTTTTTTTATTTTATTTTATTTTAATATTTCATTTTATTTTTTAATATTTTATTTAATTTTATTTTAATTTTTCATTTTATTTAATTTAATTCTTTATTTTTATTTAATTTTTTTGTTATATATTATTTTGTATATAATTTATTTATTTTATTTTTTTAATCTTTCATTTAATTTAATTTTATTTTAATTTTTAATTTTATTTTTATTTAATTTTTTATTTTTATTTAATTTTTTGTTTATATTATTTTGTATATAATTTATTTATTTTATTTTATTTAATCTTTTATTATCATTTTATTTTTAATTTTTATATTAATTTGTATATGATTTATTATTTTATTGAAGTAATTTATTTATTTAATATTTAGTTATAATAATATATTTAAAAAAAAAAAAACTTACCGCTCGGGTGCACAGTGTATTGGCGGTGTCAATGTAACAGGAATAATTGGCTCTATCGGCTCAAATGGTCCAGCTATAATTTGAAAGTAAAATTAATTATATATTCATTTTTTATCAATTCTACTCATAAATGTTGCTTACGTAATATTGGTCTTTTTGTTGGCTCCGGCTTATTGGGCACACAAGTGAAGGCATTGTCAATGCATTGGCATATTTCCAGCTCGCCGACAACAGGTTTATGTGGTTGCACATACTTCTCTGCTTTGTCCATGCAAGGACACTCGTCAGCATGCACACATTCATCTTCATCACGCCAATATTTGCCTAATTTAGCACAATCTGGACGCTTTTTATCCACACAGCCGGGTTTACAGTGTTCACCAAGCTGGCAGAAGCCACGTTTGCGTAAAATGCTACCAAAGTAATGGCAAGTATATTCACATTGATTGGCACACTCGGACCATACTTTGCCTTCATCACAAGTTAGTACTATCTCTGGTTCAGGATCTTTTTTAGGCTTGCCACAGCTGGGTATCAACTCCTGCACAGTGTGAATATGATCACAAATGAATAAAGTTGGATTAAACATCATGCTTTCACCGCAAGTTTTCTCTACATAGATCCAACCGCCATCTACACTGGCCGGCTGACAATGCAGGAATTTGTGACAATCTCCAGGATATTCTTTATATTCAACAACACCAACATCACATGTAGCGCCAATTTGTGGCTTCTCAATAGGCTTAAGAGTTGTCACTTCTGGCTCGTCATCGCATTGACAAAAGGCGCGCAACTCATAGTCATGACACTTGCCAATGCAACGTAAACCCTCAGCCAAATTGCAAATAACATTTTCATCCATTTGCTCGGGCGGCTCATGTGTATTTTTCACACGGCATTCAACTTTTGTCATATACTGCTTCAAGCAGGTGCCATAAATGCTTTCCAGTCGATCATAACGTGGCAATTTCTCTTCATCATTGAGTCGCACACTTTTCTGTGTACCATCGGTATCTTTGTCGCACCAACGTGTCCAGCCACGAACACATTTCGTTTGATTCTGTGTACCTTGAGGTTTTTCTGTTGGACCGTCCAAATATGGTTTTGGTGTTGGCAATGTAACAGGTTCATCGCACTTAACACCACTGCAGATTTCTTTACGTTTCGAGCAACGGCATGTGGCACAATCATCTTGGAACATAATATCACCCTCATAATACGTTTTGCCATCCTTGACCATGCAAACGGGTTTACATTCAGCCTCGGGTACACACTCACGATATGTATCATTCAAATAGATGAAACCATCATCACATGGCTTAATCTGACATCCTTCAATGCAATTCTCACGATTGCACATACGTTCCGCAATGCCTTGATCCAAGAAATTATCACAAGTTTCCACGGCACAAGCGGGTGTGCAAGACTTGTAGTCGGAACAGTGTGGATCACATTGCATTGCTAAAGATAAATAATAATTAATGTTTAAATTTCAAAGTAAATCATTTTAGCTTACGGCAAAAATGTTGTGTTCTCCAGCGTATATTGATGCCCTTTTGAGCGCATGCATAGGCATAGGCAGCCACAGCCGTGCACAAACATTCACAATCGCCTCCCTGATCACAGGCACATGTATCGAAGATGCAACGTTTCAGATAGCGTTCTAACGGCACTTCAGCATGGCAGGGTGCGAAAAGATCAGATTTCAAAGCTCCACACTTCAATTGTGCCCAAGTTTCACGCTCCGGATGCTGTCGACAGGCATCAATTGGTGCTCACTGGTGCAGCGCAATGAGGTTGCAATTTCCAGGCATGACCAAATAACATTGGACTTGTTTCCAAGCCCAAAGATGGCGTCTGCATGTCATCAAGCCCGTTTCCATTGTAATTGCCACACAAGCCACTAACCTTGTTGCGCCATTCGTTACCTAATTTGACATAAACTCGCGTACCTTCATCCCATTTCACTTGCAATTTCAATGGTATTATTTCCACAACAACAAAGACGCCAGCTTTATAAATATGAAATGCGTTGTGACCTTTCGAATTGACACTGTCGCGAAGTTCTGATTGGGAAAAACAAATGGTGGAATTGACAGTTAATATGCAATCGATCGTAGCATAAAATAATCGATAAATGTAAATATTTAGCGACTTAATAGCGATGAGAGATATCAACACTGTGAGTAAAAATATCGATACATTGCTATCGACTAACAACAGTTAAAAATTCAAATTAAATTTTTAAATGAAAAAATTCAAATTAAATTTATAAATAAAAAAAAATTAAATAAAATAATGAAAATATTCAAATTAAATTTTGAAGTGAAAAAATTCAAATTAAATTTTGAAATGAAAAATTCAACTTACTTTTAATTGCCGATTTATTGGGATCAACAGTATATGAAGCATCGGCACTAAGCAACAACGATTCTTGTACACTTCCACTCAGAGTTATTTCCAATGATTTAGAACATGTAACACCCATGGTGCCGCATAAGACATTTTGTATGGTAATACTAAAACCATCACCATTTTCAAAGACACCTTTGGCAAGCACATAATCACAAGCACCTTGGAAATCAAAATCATGTCCATCAAATGTGGTGAAATGTGAATCTCCCCATACACTGCATGTAGATTCACAGCCATTTTCTGAACACTTCCAGTTACCCGCCTGGCAGACACATGTATTGCAATCCTCTTTGATCTTTTCACCATCATCATAACTCTTGCCAGCATGATGACATGAACAATTCGTGGGCAGCACACAAGCCTGACGCGACATATCATAGACATAGCCAACCATGCACACGCAGCCAGGTCGACACTCTGTAGAATCGGCAACATATTTGTCCATATTCTTGCACGTCTTGGGTTCCTTGGGTGCACACTTGGTGAATTCGGCGTAGGGCTGCTTAACGCATTTGCTGCGTAGTTCTGATGAGGGCGGATATTTAGTATCATCTCCTGGATCTGCATCTTGACAATCCCAAACACCATCGGTGCAAGTGCAAAGATCAAGGAATTTCTCGCCAGGACGCACTTCCTTGTAACCAGGCTGGAAGCTCATGCCATCAAAGGTGCAATGACATTTATGTTTGGGCACACAGACGCCTTGCTCGTTAATATATTCGCCATGTGGACAACGACAACCCTCAACACATTCCCGCGTGCAGCTGTTCTTGCTTGGCAAATCATCGCAGGTTAAGGCACAGCCATCACCGCATTCATCAAACACTTGACCCATGGGGCATTTGGCAGCTAAAAACGACAAGTTATCGTTATCGAAGAATGCTTCTACTATAAACTAATGTGACTTACCGCATTCTTTTACAGACATTCGCCAGCCAGTTTTGATACCTTGACGCATACATTCAGTGCCATAAGCAGATAGAATGGGACAGAAACATTTCGCAAGATCATCTTTACAGGCACAAGTATCATACAGACAATCCTCATAGAACTGCTCTGGCTCGACCATAAAATGACATTCTTGGAAAACATCCTGTAATATCCAATCACAATGTTTCTCAGCTAAAATCTTTTTCTCTGGATTCAATGTGCAAGGATGTGGTCCCTGATGTGTCTCTGCCTGGAACTGACAAGTGTCCTTTGTACGCCACTTATCGGCAAATGCTTCAATTGCAGTTTCAACATCACCTTCGGGTGTCAGAAAATCATCCTGTGTATTGGAATTAAATGTGCCACAAAGACCTTTCGTCTGTCCACGCCAGCTAGCTGGTGCATCCACATAAACACGTGAAACACCATCCCACCAAATGCGTATGCCACCGGCAAATTCCACAGTCAAAAATGTAGAGCTAGCGCGACGTATTAAAACTTCACCAGCACCCAATACTTTGGGTAACTTAGCAATAGGCTTGTCATTAATAACTGTAGTCAATCCTTGATCCAATTTTATAGTACTTGGTGTGCCATCACGCAGCAAAAAGCGTATAGTAACAGACTTAGTACAAGAAGGATCATCAGGTGCAGCATAGCTTAAAGCTTCTGAAACAGCACCAGAGCATGCAACATTCTCTGCCTCAACGGACATATTGGATGTCTTGAGTAAATAGTATGAACATTTGCCCATGAAATCATAACGTTTGCCATCAAATGTTTGATAATGTGGATCACCAATAGCACCACAACGTGCACCACACTTATCATCCGTACACTTCCATTGACCATTTTTACAGGTGCAAGTATTACAATTCTTTTTGACCGTTGCCTCCGGCTTAAATTCCTTGCCACGTAATGTACAGGGACAAAGTTCACGTGTTATACATGCATCCTTATATTCTACAGTACCCTCAGGGCAGAAGCAACCCTCATTGCATTTACCTTTGGTTGGTGTAAGGGATGACAAATCGGATTCACAGGTCGGCTCCACATCCGGTCCACAGGCGTGATAGACGCGACCAAAGCCGCAGCTAATGGCTGTTGATTTGGATTAAAATAATGCAATTATTAAATAGATTTAAAAATCAATAATAAATAAGTCGAAAATGATGAAATATATAATACCCGGTACATTTACTGGTGACCCACAGTCAATATACACTTAATTACCTATGTGTACCGGGTATTAAAATTTGTTGAATTTTTACTTACGGCATATTTCCAGATTACGCCAACCATGCTGCATTTGCACGCCCTTGAACATGCATTCCTTGGCCAACATAGCAATAGCATCACAATTGCAACTCTCAGGCTGCTCACGATTCGGACAATTGCAGTAGTCCGCAATGCATGTACGTATCAGTGCATCATAATTGAAGGGTTTGATGCAATCGCTCAACTTCTCATTGGCCAAGAGACGTTCACAGATACCAACAGCTTTTTGTAGCTTATTCTGTTCACAGGATTCAACACCAAATTCCAGCTCAGCGCTATTCTCAACACGACACATATCACTGTTATCATCCACATGCCATGCATCAGCGAATGCTTTGATTGTTTCCAATTTTTTGCCAGTTCGAGATACCAAATCGTTATTATAATCACCATCAAGTGTACCACAGAGGCCACCCACTTTACCCCACATTGGTGGTCCAGCATGTACGGCAACATACTGATGATGATCCCAGTCCAATTTCAATGCAATCGATTCTAGATCAATTTGCACATGCTGTGCCACAGGCATCACTTTCATGCCCATCATTTGCACTGGTATTGGTAACTGTTTCGTGGGCGTCGATAGGCGTATTGTGCCATCTGAAGAGTGTATGGAAATTCGTTTGTATTTATTATCATTTGGTTTTTCGTTTTTCTTTTTGTCTTTTGTGCAAAACTCACTTAAATTCTCCAGCGTATAAGTTACAGATTGCCATAGAATCTTAAGTGTATGTGCGCAGCCATAGCCGGAACCATATGGACATGCCTTCAGTGTAACATCAAATGTTCCAGTTGCTTTATCCGTAATAAAAGTATGCGAACATGATAATGGTGCTCTGTAAATTATTATATTTGCACATTATAAATAATTAACTAACAATTTTTAACAATTCACAAAAACACGTCCGTTCACTTCAAGCGCGGCAAAGTAAATAAGAGTTGGCGCTAAAGCTGCAGGAATGCTTTGATATGTTATCGTTTATGTAAATTACTATCGATCACTAAAGCGCATTAGTAACACGAATGCTTTGCAGCATTATCGTTCATGTGAATGTTAATTTTATATTGCTTTTACTATCGATACTGTTCGATAAAGCGCTAAAAAATGTTATCTTTTCTGTTAATGTGAATATTACTATCGATCAGCGCTTTAACAGCAGGTATGCTTTGAAATGTTATCGTTCATGTTAATGTCTATCGATACTGATCGCTTAAGCTTACTTGAAAACCAAGCCATCAAATGTTTTCATATTAATGCCGCCCCAAGTTGTACATAATGCTGGCCTCGGCGACTTGTCAATAACAACATCAACTTCACTGCTCGTGTATAAAGCATAACTGCCGGCTGTTGATATTGTTTCCTCCGATGACCACCATTCCTACAGTGAAGCATACAAAATGAAAATGTAATTATATTAAATAATTTGTGAATATCTTACACTTCGACGCTCCAAGTCCTTGTATTTTGCCAGCAGTGCTAGTAGAATTTCACGCTGCGTTTGTATTTCTGAACTCATTTCGCCACTGTAAGCGCCATGATAAGTGTGACCAGCCTTCTGTGTATGTGTTACCTTGACGCTGCCGGACTTAATGCTATAACCAGGTGCTGTAAATTGTAAGTGAAATTATTAACTGTAACTGTAAGTCGACTATATGATACCCTGTAAAGCAACTTACGTAGAATACATTTTGGTATTGGTTTTGGTGAGTAAACGCCTTGTTGATATTTACATTTATACTCAATATCCAATCGTCCTTGCACCTTAATACCTGGCACATTCGGGCAGCTAAACATGCAGCGTGCTTCCTCTGTATCATAGGCGCACTTGTAATTGCCATTGAAACCCGTTTTCGTTACATTACAATTGCCAATATCTGTTGAATTTTAGTTATAAAATATTATACAAAATTTCATTTATTACTAGGCTTTACTTACTATATTGACAATATGCACCACGATTAGCCTTTTGACATTGACAGACATTGAAGCTAATGCATTGTCCGCCATTTTGACAAGCCGGCGAACAGGTTGCTGTAAAGTTTAAAGATTAAAGCTTTCAACCTAATGCTGCGATTTAAAGCTTAACTTACGTCCACAATCTGGCACTTTGGCAAGTCCAGTTTTTGAGTGTATCCATTGACCATTGCGACACTCAATATTGGCAATATTGCTGCCATCGGGAAATTGAAAACCTCGCATGCATTCGGCATGGCAAATACTAAAGAAAATATATAATAATTATATAGTAAATTTTGTTCAAATATAAAGTTCTAAGATTCACTTACTTATTTTTACAGGATACCTTGGAATTCTTAGGCACTGGTGGCTTGGAAGCACACACTGACTTCTTATGCTGGCACAAGGGGCCCGAATAATTCTCAGGACACTGACAAACACCAGCACCAAGACAAATGCCATTATTCTGACATGCTGGCAAACATATCGCCTGGCATGGTGGCACTTTGGTAAACTCCGAGTCACGTATAATCCAACCATCATTGCTGCAGAATAGTTCCAGCTTACGTATGTTCTGCGTAAAGGTATAGCCATCGGGGCAATAAGCTTGACAACGACCAGCACCATCGCATTGGGATAATACATTTTGAGGCAGTGTAAGTGAGGCACATTTGCCAAATGCACGCAATTGCTGTGCTGCATTGCCATAAAAATTGTTGCCTTTGACACTACAGAAATATTTTTATTAATTTAATTATAATTAATATTAATAGAAATTATTTAATTAATAATTTACCCTTTGCCAATGCCAAGTAAGCCAAGCGCATTGTTCATCAAATTGTGACTGAAATTATGAATATTAATTAATTATAAAAAATTAAGAAAATATAGAAATAAATTCAAATAAAATAATTAAAATATAAATATAAATAATTAATTAATATAAATAATTAATTAATAAAAATAATTAATTAAAAATTAATTAACAAAAATAATTCATTAAAAATTAATTAATATAAATAATTAATTAATAGAAATAATTAATTAAAAATTAATTAATATATATAATTTATTAAAATTTATAATTAAATTCATTAAATCTTAAAATCTTAATATAAATTAATTCCTTACCCCGATGTCTTGATGCCACCCATCATGCCATGCTGTGCAAATCCACCACCACCGCCATAGCCGCCTCCACCACCACCATAGCTATATACATGTCTATATATAATATAATTCACATATAAATATATGAATATTTATTTTATATTATATAATTTCCTTGGCGCTTATTACGCAATATGCTTACCCAGTGGCTGGCGCTTGATGAAGTTTAAAACTTAAATGGCGCTCATCGCGTTCCTTATCATCAACTTCCGCTTCAGCTTGAACCAGGGGACTTTAATATACAATAGCAAAATATTTTGCATTAGATAATGTAACAATATGAATAATTCTCAATTTACATAACTAACATTCATAATATTTTATTATTTGCTTGTCAACGTAATATTATGAAAACGGAAACGACAATTTCCGCAAATGGAATTCCCAAATAATTATTCAAATTTTCTAAAATAAAAGCTGCTGACGTTTTATATTAATCATTAACTAAAATAAATACTTGAGAAAAGGCAGAAAATTAAGTTTTTTAAAAATAAATGTAATTTAAATTTTTTATTTAAAAATAAAAATTTGTATTCTTAAATTAAAATATAAAAATATTTGCCACTTATGCTTCAAATTTCTCAAGGTCAAATTCGAGCAGAAGGATATTATATAATATACATATATCAAGATAAGATTTAAAGACACAATTACAGTCATGGAGTGTCATGTATTCTAGCAGAAAATATAAACTTTTCATAGATTTTGTTGTTAAACATAATTAATTAATAATTAATATGCAGCAATAAATTTGAATTATTTTTTAAGCAAATCTTTTGCTGCTTACTTCCAAGTGATGAAAAATATAAAAATTAAATTCTTAAACACAATTACGTCGTGCAATTATATGAATTTTATAAAAATAATAGACTGTTCGGCACACTCACTCAATGCTTTGATCAACATCATCATCATCTGTCATTACAACATCGCCATCTTCGGCTAACACATTGGTAAAAATAAGCAAATATGCCAAAAAGTAAATTAATTTTATTGCCATTTTATGGCAGCATAAAATATTTTTAATTTTTTATTTAAGAAAATTTCATAAAACACTGGTAATCCGTAATTCTTTTTGTGTTGGAGAAAAAAAGCACTGGTAATCCGTTATCCTGTGGATCCTTAAGATCCACTTTAAAATTAGCACTGCACAAAATAATCAACTTTTCACTTTAACACATATTTAAAATAATTTAATCCAAGAGTCCAAGTAACCGCACGAACGCAACTAATGTTGCTGCTCATTGTCAGCGCCTTTTATACCATAGGTCTTAATCTGTAGGCAGTCACCATTTTGTATATTCCATGATATATTTCATATCATAATTTATATTTCAAAGTTATTTCAAAATAATAAAAAAAAAAACCTCAAACATGTTGATTTCCATAAAGTGCGCGCTACAAACTTACTTTTTTTTTCAACGTCTTATCGAATTTTTTTCGCTTTTTTGTATGCCAAGTTTAAGCTAATGGTGGGAGTCAAACATAATGATGATAATTATTCTACTAGTATGAGAAGTCAGGCTGTGATAAAAAACAAAAAAAAAAATGAAATGAAACTGACCTAAAGAATAATTCAAGGCTGAAAATAAAAATAAATTTATTTATATGCATTACATAAAGTATGAGTAAAACACACAAAACTATATTACGTCGTAGTACGCTTTATCGCAACATTAGCAAATCATGAATGAAATAAATACAATGAGCGCTTATGTAACGAACAATGAATTTCAAGTGCAATTTAACTTAATGCGCGCTTAATTCTATTTGTAACGGCAACTAGTGTCAATTGTATTTTGATTATAAAATGCTGCGCATCGATTGTAACCGATAGCAACTGACAACAGTGCTACCCATAACTAGTCTAGACAAATGATGGGTAACACGCTTTACACCTTTGAATTCCCGCCAAATTTTAAAAAGAAATACAAGCCTCCATCCATTAAATAAATGCTTATAAAAATAAAAGAAATAATTAACGTCACAACACGGGATAATAAAAATGTTATATTTATCACAGGAAATAACAATTATCAGAGAAAAATGTTTGCTCAGTTTTAGAATAATTCGTTTTTTTTTTTTTCTTTTTTGGCAACAGGATGTTGATAAAACCAAACTGTTGTCAACATTAAATTTATAAACTATATTTATAATCATATTTCTAAAATAGTTCAACTTTAACTGTTTGCTACTTTTGCTTTATATAAGGTTCAATGTCATGTTGCTGACGCAGTGCTTCCGTTTCAGCACCAACAGCGCAAGCAAGCAAAGAATTCACAGATTGTTCCTCGCCAGCTTTATAAACATAACCATTAGCTTTATCAATATGATTTCGTAACCTTAACATGCTATCTGTGCTAAAGGCATCCAGTAATTTAAATGATACCAAGGCATAATCCTCAACCATGGAACAAATTGCTTCATTAAGTTTTTGATATTTTCGCATTGTTGGATCATCATCAAGTTTTTCCAATAAATATTTCAAGTCCAACACATCTGTATAAAAGTCCACATTAAAGTGTAGTTTCGATTCATGCTTACGCAGCAAATCTGCCTTAGACAGCACATTGACATGGGGCAAACTCATGCGTAGCATCGTATTCAATGCCATGAGAAGCGTCGCTATAAATTTTCCTGGTTCCGAACAGTAATGCGAATCGATAAGATTCACAGTTACTAAACTATATCGTTCTCGTTCTAATCGCTCAAAGATCCGTGACATCGACATGTGATGCGTATATAATTCAACTTGTCCAGGACAATCGAAAAGAAAATAATTATGTGTTGCGCTTAGTTTGCGCAGAGCCGGCAACAGCCAATCCTCAATATGCTGTTCCAAATACTCGGCACAGTGCATAAGTGCACCATTTGGTCCCAGTTTCATGTGCTCCATACAATCTTCTACTGTAATAAGTTCCATAACATTGACCACCGGTTCATATGCCATGTTGTCATTGCCAGGATCCAAATTAACGACGCCAACTTGCCGGCCCAGTTGCCGATAGAACTTGTGTGCCTCGTTACAGTATGTTGTCTTGCCGGAGCCAGGTGGACCAATAATAAGTTGGCCATAGCGTGGATTTTCAACTTTTGGTTGCACGCGTTGCAGCATTTTGTAAATTGTGAAAATAAATATTTACAATTTGTATAGCATTCAGAGTGACCGCATGTTACAAAAATACCTTGTCATAAATCTATGTTAAAATAAGGTCACACTACCAAATATGGATATGTAAACTATCGTTGCTGTTGCGCGCGTTATCGATTAGCAAATGCTGCTCTGTTAGACTTATGTTATTGCCCGTGTAATCTTAGTCCATTAGAAGCAGTTAGCAGCTCTGCTCGCGTACAGTGCAGTTGCGGGTGTTTTTTTATACGCTAAAATATTTGCTATTTATACAATTGGCAATAAGAATTTATAAATCATAAACCAAAAGAACTTTAACAATGGCACAACCACAAAAACCGGCCTATGAAAACAGTGAGTTTTAAAAAAGATTTACCATGAATGGTATAAACAACAAGAGCAGTGCAAAAAAAATAAGAGAAAAAGAAAAGAAAAATGAGTCAACGAGCAACGGTAAAAGCAACGGAAACTGTTTAATATGACCATAAATGGAATTCAGATATCGTTGCCCATGTCGTCGTCGTCGTCGCCATCACCATCACCATCGCCATTGAATCGTCATCATATTTAGATAAACAATAGTTGTACTGAAATTCTTTGTAGCCGGTGAAAGCAAAGTTAACCGGCAAAAAAAGAAAAAAAATAATAATGCCGCCGTCGCCGGCCGCACCCTGTTTTTTTTTCTTTCTTGGATTGTTGTTTGCATCGTTTACAGCTGTTTACGTTTTTCTTCTTGGAGTTATTATAAATATTGGTTATTATATTATTTGCAGAAAATATATATGCAACGCTGCCGCGTACTCAGCGTGGACAACCAATTGTTTTGGGCGCTGATCCAAAGGGAAAGAATTTTATTATCTAATGATTGTTAACTGATGTTTTACTAATTATATTTTACTCATGTTTAACTGCTGGGTCATATAATATCAGTTGCCATATTTGGGCATATCTATGATATAGGAAATATATCGTATAAGAACATGCATGATAACTGTAAATAACAAAGTTTTTCTTTATTTATAAATTGAAAGCAAAAAAAAAAACCCTTTCGCCTAGCGATAAGATAATTGTATTTCACTTTGTATGCTAAAATATTTGGTGTACGAGTATAGTGACAACTAAACGTGACTCATGCTAATGTTTTGTTTTTTTTGTTGTTGTTTTTTTTATAGGCTTTCTAAGAGTATTTATAATATCGTTATGTTAATGTGCAAAGATTTATTACGTGGCTAAATCTACAATGTATTTTGAGACTCATCTCTCTGCCTTTACCTCTGCCTCTGACACTGCGTCTGTCTTTTATTCATTTTTTTTTTGTTTTTTTTTTGTCTTTTAAGGCTTCTATTTTATGCTTAGTTAGCATGGTTTAAACTTACCACCGGATGCAATGTAAAAACCACTGGGCGAGTATTTAGCCACATTCACTGCACATGAGTGTTCCGTGTAGACATCGGCAATTGCTGGATTCTGAGTGTGCACAGTACATTAATCGGAGCGTGACGAGGCAAATGAAGAAAGAAAGAAAGAGAGAGAGAGAAAGAGAAGTGAATAATACAAATAATTAATATAAATGTATATACAACAAATTAATAATAATAATAATAATAATGAAGAACATTTACAAGCACATTTGATTATTCATAAACATTTTGCGTGGGCAGCAAAAACATAGACGAAATTTTCTCTTTTGGCTAGCCGGCTGTTCGACAATATATATAAATATATATATGTATTTGTATATAGATAAATATGAACTATATATATATATATGTCTATGTCTGTATGTTTCCTTCTTTTTTTTTTGGTGTTTTTCTGGTAAATAAATATAGAACAGCCAACATACGAAACACAAACACAAACACAGGCGGCAGGCGATAGGCGGCAAACGGCAGGCGATAGACAGCACATACACTGACAAAACACCGTTTGCTGTCGAGTGGAAAATAACGCTTAAAAATTGCAGCTGCTGCTTCTGTTTTGCTGCTCGCACAATCCAAAAATAAAACATTCATTATTTTGCTTTATTATTATGGAGCACAACGATGAAAACGTCTCATATTTGTTCTTTGTCCTAATTTTTTTTTTCTTTTTTTTATATATTTTTACACAGATATCAAATGAAATTTTTACCTCAATATTTCTTATTATCACCGAATTTCCATTGGTATAGAGAAAATTCTTTCCCTTTGGATCAGCGCCCAAAACAATTGGTTGTCCACGCTGAGTACGCGGCAGCGTTGCATATATATTTTCTGCAAATAATATAATAACCAATATTTATAATAACTCCAAGAAGAAAAACGTAAACAGCTGTAAACGATGCAAACAACAATCCAAGAAAGAAAAAAAAACAGGGTGCGGCCGGCGACGGCGGCATTATTATTTTTTTTCTTTTTTTGCCGGTTAACTTTGCTTTCACCGGCTACAAAGAATTTCAGTACAACTATTGTTTATCTAAATATGATGACGATTCAATGGCGATGGTGATGGTGATGGCGACGACGACGACGACATGGGCAACGATATCTGAATTCCATTTATGGTCATATTAAAAAGTTTCCGTTGCTTTTACCGTTGCTCGTTGACTCATTTTTCTTTTTCTCTTATTTTTTTTTTGCACTGCTCTTGTTGTTTATACCATTCATGGTAAATGTTTTTTAAAACTCACTGTTTTCATAGGCCGGTTTTTGTGGTTGTGCCATTGTTAAAGTTCTTTTGGTTTATGATTTATAAATTCTTATTGCCAATTGTATAAACAGCAAATATTTTAGCGTATAAAAAAACACCCGCAACTGCACTGTACGCGAGCAGAGCTGCTAACTGCTTCTAATGGACTAAGATTACACGGGCAATAACATAAGTCTAACAGAGCAGCATTTGCTAATCGATAACGCGCGCAACAGCTACGATAGTTTACATATCCATATTTGATCAATGTTAATGCTAGTGTGACCTTATTTTAACATAGATTTATGACAAGGTATTTTTGCAACATGCGGTCAGTCTGAATGCTATACAAATTGTAAATATTTATTTTCACAATTTACAAAATGCTGCAACGCGTACAACCAAAAGTTGAAAATCCACGCTATGGCCAACTTATTATTGGTCCACCTGGCTCCGGCAAGACAACATACTGTAACGAGGCACACAAGTTCTATCGACAACTGGGCCGTCAAGTTGGCGTCGTTAATTTGGATCCTGGAAATGACAACATGGCATATGAACCGGTGGTCAATGTAATGGAACTTATTACAGTAGAAGATTGTATGGAGCACATGAAACTGGGACCCAATGGTGCACTTATGCACTGTGCCGAGTATTTAGAGCAGCATATTGAGGATTGGCTATTGCCGGCTCTGCGCAAACTAAGCGCAACACATAATTATTTTCTTTTCGATTGTCCTGGACAAGTTGAATTATATACGCATCACATGTCGATGTCACGGATCTTTGAGCGATTGGAACGAGAACGATATAGTTTAGTAACTGTGAATCTTATCGATTCGCATTACTGTTCGGAACCAGGAAAATTTATAGCAACGCTTCTCATGGCATTGAATACAATGCTACGCATGAGTTTGCCCCATGTCAATGTGCTGTCCAAGGCAGATTTGCTGCGTAAGCATGAATCGAAACTACACTTTAATGTGGACTTTTATACAGATGTGTTGGACTTGAAATATTTATTGGAAAAACTTGATGATGATCCAACAATGCGAAAATATCAAAAACTTAATGAAGCAATTTGTTCCATGGTTGAGGATTATGCCTTGGTATCATTTAAATTACTGGATGCCTTTAGTACAGATAGCATGTTAAGGTTACGAAATCATATTGATAAAGCTAATGGTTATGTTTATAAGGCTGGCGAGGAACAATCTGTGAATTCTTTGCTTGCTTGCGCTGTTGGTGCTGAAACGGAAGCACTGCGTCAGCAAAATGACATTGAACCTTATATAAAGCAAAAATAGCAAACAGTTACAGTTGAACTATTTTAGAAATATAATTATAAATATAGTTTATAAATTTAAAGTTGACAACAGTTTGGTTTTATCAACATCCTGTTGCCAAAAAAAAAAACAAAATATTCTAAAACTGAGCAAACATTTTCTCTGATAATTGTTATTTCCTGTGATAAATATAACATTTTTATTATCCCGTGTTGTGACGTTAATTATTTCTTTTATTTTTATAAGCATTTATTTAATGGATGGAGGCTTGTATTTCTTTTTAAAATTTGGCGGGAATTCAAAGGTGTAAAGCGTGTTACCCATCATTTATCTAGACTAGTTATGGGTAGCACTGTTGTCAGTTGCTATCGGTTGCAATCGATGCGCAGCATTTTATAATCAAAATACAATTGACACTAGTTGCCGTTACAAATAGAATTGAACGCGCATTAAGTTGAATTGCACTTGAAGTTCATTGTTCGTTACATAAGCGCTCATTGTATTTATTTCATTCATGATTTGCTAATGTAGCGATAAAGCGTACTACGACGTAATATAGTTTTGTGTGTTTTACTCATACTTTATGTAATACATATAAATAAGTTTATTTTTATTTTCAGCCTTGAATTATTCTTTAGGTCAGTTTCATTTCATTTTTTTTTTTTTATCACAGCCTGACTTCTCATACTAGTAGAGTAATTATCATCATTATGTTTCTCTCCCACCATTAGCTTAAACTTGGCATACAAAAAAGCGAAAAAATTCGATAAGACGTTGAAAAAAAAAAAGTAAATTTGTAGCGCGCACTTTATGGAAATCAACATGTTTGAGGTTTTTTTTTTATTATTTTGAAATAACTTTGAAATATAAATTATGATATGAAATATATCATGGAATATACAAAATGGTGACTGCCTACAGATTAAGACCTATGGTATAAAAGGCGCTGACAATGAGCAGCAACATTAGTTGCGTTCGTGCGGTTACTACTTGGACTCTTGGATTAAATTATTTCAAATATGTGTTAAAGTGAAAAGTTAATTATTTTGTGCAGTGCTAATTTATAAAGTGGATCTTAAGGATCCACAGGATAACGGATTACCAGTGCTTTTTTTTCTCCAACACAAAAAGAATTACGGATTACCAGTGTTTTATGAAATTTTCTTAAATAAAAAATTAAAAATATTTTATGCTGCCATAAAATGGCAATAAAATTAATTTACTTTTTGGCATATTTGCTAATTTTTACCAATGTGTTAGCCGAAGATGGCGATGTTGTAATGACAGATGATGATGATGTTGATCAAAGCATTGAGTGAGTGTGCCGTACAGTTTATTATTTTATAAAATTTATATAATGCCACGACGTAATTGTGTTTAAAAATTTAATTTTTATATTTTCATCACTTGGAAGTAAGCAGCAAAAGATTTGCGTGAAAATGAAATCAAATTTATTGCTGCATATTAATTATTAATTAATTATGTTTAACAACAAAATCTATGAAAAGTTTATATTTTCTGCTAGAATACATGACACTCTAAGACTGTAATTGTGCCTTTAAATCTGATCTTGATATATGTATATTATAAAATATCCTTCTGCTCGAATTTGACCTTGAGAAATTTGAAGCATAACAAGTGGCAAATATTTTTATATTTTTATTTAAGAATAGACAATTTTTATATTCAAATAAAAAATTTAAATTACATTTATTTTCGAAACACATAATTTTCTGCATTTTCTCAAGTATTTATTTTAGTTAATGATTAATATTAAATTAGAAAACTTAAATAATATTTTTTGGAAATTCCATTTGCGGAAATTGTCGTTTCCGTTTTTATAATATTACGTTCACAAGCAAATAATAAAATATTATGAATGTTAGTTATGTAAATTGAGAATTATTCATATTGTTACATTATCTAATGCAAAATATTTTACTACTGTATATTAAAGTCCCCTGGTTCAAGCTGAAACGGAAGTTGATGATAAGGAACGCGATGAGCGCCATTTAAGTTTTAAACTTCATCAAGCGCCAGCCACTGGGTAAGCATATTGCGTAATGAGCGCCAAGGAAATTATATAATATAAAATAAATATTTATATAAATATGTGAATTATATTATATATAGACATGTATATAGCTATGGTGGTGGTGGAGGCGGCTATGGTGGTGGAGGGGGCTATGGCGGTGGTGGTGGATTTGCACAGCATGGCATGATGGGTGGCATCAAGACATCGGGGTAAGGCATTAAGATTTTATATATTTAATTATAAATTTAAAATTATTATTTATATTAATTAATTTTTAATTAATTATTTATATTAATTAATTTTTAATTAATTATATATATTAATTAATTTTTAATTAATTATTTATATTAATTAATTTTTAATTAATTATATATATTAATTAATTTTTAATTAATTATATATATTAATTAATTATATATATTAATTAATTTTTTATTAATTATTTATATTAATTAATTTTTAATTAATTATTTATATTAATTAATTTTTAATTACTTATTTATATTTATATTTTAATTATTTTATTTGAATTTATTTGTATGTATTTATTTAATTTTTATATAATTAATTAATTTTCTTAATTTAAGTCACAATTTGATGAACAATGCGCTTGGCTTACTTGGCATTGGCAAAGGGTAAATTATTAATTAATTGATTCTTATACATATTAATTATAATTAAATTATTAAAAATGTTTTTGTAGTGTCAAAGGCAACAATTTTTATGGAAATGCAGCACAGCAATTGCGTGCATTTGGCAAATGTGCCTCACTTACACTGCCTCAAAATGTATTATCCCAATGCGATGGTGCCGGTCGTTGTCAAGCTTATTGCCCCGATGGCTATACCTTTACACAGAACATACGTAAGCTGGAACTATTCTGCAGCAATGATGGTTGGATTATACGTGACTCGGAGTTTACCAAAGTGCCACCATGCCAGGCGATATGTTTGCCAGCATGTCAGAATAATGGCATTTGTCTTGGTGCTGGTGTTTGTCAGTGTCCTGAACAATAATTATTCGGGTCCCTTGTGTCAGCATAAAAAGTCG